>PVKC010006457.1:0-31084 GCA_004027635.1 Crocidura indochinensis
TGCTTAAATAAAGAAAAAACTAATGCAGTTCATATTTGAAATTAGTTTTCTTTCCGTGTGTGTGTGTGTGTGTGTGTGTGTGTGTGTGTGTGTGTGTTTTCCACTGAATCTCTGCAATCCAACCCAGTGTCTTTATACAAATTTAGGCTGTGTATATATTATCCCTTTTTCTAGACCTCTTTTATGTTCTGCCTAAACAATTAAGAGAAATTTGAGTGACATATTTGAGTGACATATTTCTTTAGGCATGCTGTGTCCCCACAAGTTAATGACATTGGTACTAATGCTGTAATTGTTTTTTTGTACTATTTATGTTAAAATATCTAAAATATGTTATAGTCCTTTGTCATTTTCCCAGAGTTAGTACCAGGAATTCTTTTGCCACTTTTGCAGCATACACACTTAACTGCCTCTGCATGGTTGGAATTTATAACTGAATGCTACAGGGCCAGGAGACAGACAAGAGATCTCAATCAGTACTTGGACGCTTGCTAAGTAAGTAGCTATCAAGGCCATTGAAAGTGACCCTTTTGAGAAGTCTTCCCTGTGCAGTTGTCATACAAATAATAATCTTGGTGTCTTTGGTTGAAACACATATATTCCCTTGACTTTGAGAAACAACCCAACTTCTAAAATTCAGTTTGAGTATTTCAATGTCAAAACCAAGAAACCACCTTTGTGTGTGTGTTCATGCTAACATCAGAAGTGGTTTTGGAGAGGTGATAGGGAACAAGAGTAGAGTTCTAATGAATGGAATTTCAGTTTTTATAGAATCTTAAGAGAACTTCCCATTCTCTCATACCATGTGAAAACACAATAAGGCAAGAAAGCACCAGAACACAAGACCATACCAGACACTGATTCTGTCAACAATTAATCTTGGCTTCACAGTCTCTAGACATTTCAGAGATAAACTTTTCTTCTCTATATGTCATCTGAGTATTGTCTTCTGTCAGAGCAGCATGAGCCGACCTAGACAAACCATGTCAGGTTTGGTTTCTTTTATCTGCCTGATATAGAGACAATCCATTTGTATAACATTTCACATTGCTTTGCAGATTTTTCATCATAATTGTAATATATTTTTTCTTGTTTGCTACAGGGTTGTTTGATACCAACATTTTGTCTGATTCTGTGTCTTCCAAAATTTCTTATTTCACAGAGGTAATGAAATATTTGTTATAAATAAAAAAAAAACTTATACATGGCTGACTTTAATTTGAACTCTTGCACAACATATGGTCCCTTACATACTCCTAGAGTGAGCCCTGATCTTAGAGTTAGAAGTCAATCCTGAATTTATCCAGGGGCTTATCACCCCAAAAAGCAATATAATGATATAAGATACAATAAATATATCTTATTTATTATATTAATTAAGCTACATTAAATAAGTAATTGTGGTAAATTTAACTGTTTTCAGTAAATAAGTCAGCCATCTAGGATTTTACTTATTTTTATTGCTTCTTATATGCATTAAGATAAATATCTCACGTGAGAAATATTGCTTTAAATTTAAAAATATCTTTCTGTGGGGCCGGAGATATAGCAAGGAGATAGTGCATTTGCCTTGCATGCAGAAGGACAGTGGTTTGAATCCCGGCAACCCATATGGTCCTCCAAGGCTGACAGGAGTGAACCCATGCTGGGGTTACTGCTGCCAAGTGTGACCCAAAAAGCAAAACAAAAAAAATCTTCCTGTTTGTCTTTAA
Organism: Crocidura indochinensis; assembly: GCA_004027635.1. NCBI lineage: Eukaryota > Metazoa > Chordata > Mammalia > Eulipotyphla > Soricidae > Crocidura > Crocidura indochinensis. The sequence goes on from PVKC010006457.1 coordinate 1,713, forward strand.
ATTATTTTATTCATTAGCCTTTTATTCTGATATCTTTTTATTGTAATGTTTAACCAAAATAATTGTTTTAAATACTTATATTTAAGGCTTTTTAAAAAGTAATATTAGCTTTAAATGTTTATATATTTAATTAAAATATTTCAGCTCTATTATTTATTTTACATGATTACAAATGTATATTTACTTACCAGAAAAGTAGAACCTTCTTTCACCTCAGAAACAGAAGTACCTATAGAAACCAAAGGAAAATTAAAAGTAAATGGAGTTATAAATGGAATACTAAGACACAATTGTAATAATCCAAAATTGGCACACAAAATCTTTATAACTTATTCGTTGTAAAAATATAACTTACTGTACTATGTATAAGAACATGTTGCATTTATATTTTTATTGTTCTCAAGCATTCCATTTATACCGCATTAGCTAGTCATTATAAGATTTTAGGGAAACATTAGTTAAGAGACCTCTTTTTTTTTACCAGCCAAATCCACCAATTCAAGAAAATAATAAAAAATCATTCTCAGTTCATGGACCAGAAGTTAAAAACAAGTCATAAAATTTAATATTTTGAATGTATTTTAATTTATTTTATGCATTTTATTTTATTTGTGAGAGAAATACCCTTTCATTCATCATTCCTAAATAAGATATTAAAATTAACGCTTCCTTTAAGTTTCACTTATTTTTGTTTTGTTTTTGTTTTTGGGTCACACCTGGCAGCTTTCAGGGGTTACTCCTGACTCCACACTCAGAAATTGTTCCTGGCAGGCTCAGGGGACCATATGGGATGCCAGGATTCGAACCAATGACCTTCTGCATGAAAGGCAAATGCCTTACCTCCATGCTATCTCTCCAGCCCCTGTTTCACTTTTGTCCTAAAGAAAACTATTAAAAAGGTGTCATTTTTCTTTCTTTTTAAGAAATATGTGTTGTTGCTTAGCATGAAACTTGACCTAGCCTTGTGCTGCTCTTTTCAAATAGCAGTACAGATCTGAGATCTTGTTTCAATTCTCCATAAAAATAATAATAAAATAGTGAAAAATGCTTTTATAGAAATTTGTGCTTGTTTAACATATAAAATTTTGTAACAGGTAATTATAGTCGTCTCCATTTTTAAACAGTTTTGGGAATTTAAAGGCAGAAGGTAGACCATTTGTAGCTTTATCTAGTCATGAGACAGAGATGATGCTTCAGGATTTAGATGCCTACATCACATATTTCTCTGAATAAACTTCTACTCTTATCTGGCATATGTTAAATAAAAGTTAAGGAAAATTGCAATAATTAGGAACTGTGATTGATTTTCCAAGAGCAGAAGATGTTAGTCCTAAATTCTTGTAAAGCCTAGCCAAGTCATTTGAAATAAATTTGAGACAAAGGCTTAAGTGATTGCTTATGCGCAGAATGAAGTTCATTCTTGAGGTATAAATCTTAATTCTCCTTGTTTGATGTAAAATTTGACTTATTTTCTTGTCTGGTTTCTCTTATGGTTTCTCTTATGATCCTTGGAAACTAAAAAAAAGAGAAGTCAGAACTGTTTTGATCATAGCATCCTCAGAAAACAACAAGCACAAAGTCATTCAAGTAAAAATAACGACAAGAGGGGTCCGGGAGATAGCATGGAGGTAAGGCATTTGCCTTTCATGCAAAAGGTCATCAGTTCGAATCCCGGTGCCCCATAAGGTCCCCCGTGCCTGCCAGGAGCAATTTCTGAGCATGGAGCCAGGAGTAACCCCTGAGCGCTGCCGGGTGTGACCCTAAAACCAAAAAAAAAAAAAATAACGACAAGAAATATTATACAGACATAGGTAACCCCATCACATACACTTTTAGTGGGGGCACACCTGTTTGACGTTCAGGAGTTACTCCTGGCTATGCGTTCAGAAATCGCTCCTGGCTTGGTGGGGCAATGTGGGACTCCTGGTGGATCGAACCACAATCCTTCCTAGGCTAGTGCTTACAAGGCAGACACCTTACCTCTAGTGCCACCACTCCAGCTCTATCTATTACATACATTTTATTAACCTGACTTCAGTTGTAGATTTCAAAAAATGGAATGATTGTCCTTTAAAATTTATTATTGTTAATATTCTAATATTCTATACCAAGACTTTTTATTGTACTCTACTTATGTTCGCTATTTTCAATAAATTTATATTATGAAGGGGCCAGAGTGATAGTGTTAAAAGTTGGGCCCACTTTGCTATAATGTGGAGGAAAGATTCAATGACTTAATAAGATTAGAATATTAGAATATTTCTTTCATGTTTACCCACACTGAAAAGATTTAAAAAAAAAAAGCACATCTTTCACCATGACTATCAGAAACAAATTTGTGAAAGGAATCTAGTATCCTTTAAGAAATCTTGATTGCTTCCTTCTGTATTTTGTCTTAATCACTATATTGGCAAACTTATTTCATCAAGAATAACTAGATTCTGGAGAGACTAAAAAAGAATTAGCAATAATCAACTGCCAAAGGTAAGACTGATAGTTACTTTCATGGAAAAGTCAAAGCATTAGTTTTTGTAGTTGAGCTAGTCATATCTATTGCTTTGTTATTTGATTATTTCAATCATAAAAGTATAGTAGAGAGGAAGCCTTGTAAGTTCTTACTTGAGCTACATAAGAATAAAATTTTAGGTTCAAGTAAACAAAAGTCTAACATGAGTAAAAAGATCTGAGGTTATGGCATTTAAATTAATTTCTGGATGAGTCAAAGATCAGATCCCTAATCCCTTGATTTACGGAAATAATCCGATATACGAGGCTGTGAATCATTCTCTGTCTCCCCAAAGGAAATCTTCCCAGAGAGCATTTTAGAAAGGAAACTATGCCCTGGAGAAAAGAAATCAATTGTACCCCATAGAAACTATAGGACAATGGACTTAAATTTAATACTGTGACCCAACAGAGTTTATCTTTTTTTTTTTTTTTTTGGTTTTTGGTTTTTGGGCCACACCCGTGACGCTTAGGGGTTACTCCTGGCTATGCGCTCAGAAGTTGCTTCTGGCTTGGGGGACCATATGGGAACTGGGGGATCGAACCGCCGTCCGTCATAGGCTAGCGCAGGCAAGGCAGCCACCTTACCTCCAGCGCCACCGCCCGGCCCCAAAATGAAGAAATCTTTTTTTTTTTTATTTTTATTTTGTGTTTTGGGTCACACCCGACAGTGCTCAGGGGTTACTCCTGGCTCCATGCTCAGAAATTGCTCCTGGCAAGCACGGGGGACCATATGGGGCACCGGGATTCGAACCAATGACCTTTTGCATGAAAGGTAAATGCCTTACCTCCATGCTATTTCCCGGGCCCAACAGAGTTTATCTTATAGAAGTCAGGAAAAGATACTTATAACAATTTTAGCTCATCACTTAATAAAGTGAAGTCAGTGGGTTCCTGAACTTGCCCTTATTATTTTCCCAGATCCAGAATGCATAGCTGGGATAAATGTACTCAGTAACTGGCAGAATACTCACAGTAGTCATATAATCTGAAGAGTGAATGCTCTTATGATGAGAAAAGCCATATGGGAGCTACTATAATTGCTTCTATTTAGGAAAACTGTAAATCAAAGTCAGTTTCACATTCTAGAAGGGGTCTCAAACTCAATTTACCTGCGAACCGCAGGAAGCAAAGTCAGGGTGATCCTTGAGTGCAAAATCAGTAGTAAGCCTTGAACATTTGGGGGTGGGGGAGACCCAAACAACTAAAACAAAACAAAACAAAACAAAAAATGATTCCTCTAGGGAAGGGCCACAAAATATTGTACGGAGGGCTGAAAACGGCCAACGAACCGCAAGTTTGAGACCTCTGGAACTTCAAAGATTGGCATTGCCATTAGGTACTTGAAAGATAAAGATGGATCTGAACATACTAAAAAAATCATTTGTGAAAATCTTGCTGAAAATATTGGGAAATGCATTTCTTTTTTCATAGCTGTACCAAAGTGACAACCTATAATCCAGAACTATTACATTTGATCATCTGTGAGTTTGAGACAAAGGAATAGAGTAAGGCATATATGGTATTCTATAAATGTTACTGACTTCTCCTTTGTCTAAAGCCAAATGCCTATATATATTTTCATTTTTTAATCAAATTCTCTATTTGCTTAAATTGGGTTGATTTGAATTTTCTCTCCAATCCAAAAAATCTTTATTCACATAGAAGCAACTTGGTCTCTGCCCAAAATAAATATTGATAATACTGATGCACTCTGATTCATTGGTTGAAAAACATGTAGTGTCAACAGAAGAATACAGTTCACCACTAGAGCTCTCTCAGTCTTAAATGCTGATACTTTCTTGCCTAAATGGAGAAGAGCTTTACTGATGTTTCTAAAATTGCACAGGTTATTGCTGGAGGATACATTTGGACAAGGCACATATTGCAACATGAGTCCATTTCACAACAAAATCATTGATGTCATAATGAGTATTGTCCCAGTATCATTGGGCCTCATATATTTTATCAGGCTCCTAATGCTTTCAGAATTAAAACATCAATCATCTGTATAATAACTTAGGATTTATTGACATGCTCAAAAGCAGGTGGTTATAACAGTATGTGTGCCTCAAAGGTTACTTTCTTTTAAAGATACATCTGCCTGCAAATCTTATTGAGATCAGTAAATATCCCCAAAGGACTGAGGATACACTAACATCTATTAAGATTTTATTTGCATAAATAAAAATTAATATAAGAACATTTGCAAAAATTGTCTACACCAAAATATCCCTTTGGGGTTTCTATTGGTATATGTATTAAATAGATAATTTTCAAACATCCAGTGGAAATAAATTTAATATTTAAGAATCATATTATTAAAGATAAAATATGTAAAAACAACTTCAAAACAAACAGAAACCTTAAGAAAAACTTTTAATGAAAACATCTCAGAGATATGGAAGCATTATTACTTCTAGTCAAATAGCATGAACGTTTTATTTTTCTCAAGATAATACTTAAATAATTTTCTTAGTCAAAATACAAAACCTGTCAAGCTACTATTTAAAATGACATGTTCTTTAATTACCTTGATCTTTTATTAAAATAGATATACTGCCTCTTGTGTGTGTGTGAGAGAGAGAGAGAGAGTGTGTGTGTATTTGTATATGTGCATATATTGGAGGAGTAATACTCTAATGACAGTTTTCAAAACTTTGAAAGGTTTACAAAATCCCCTTGAAGCTTAAATTAATATTTCTTTGGTGTTTGTGTCATTTAAGGTCATTTATAATTTATTCATATCTGATATTTGTTTTGTATAACATATTTTATAATTTTTTACAAAAAATTAAAAGTTTCATTCTTTGCATTGGTAGTTCAGCACAGTCAGCAAAAGAAGATATGTGCTCTTAGATTTAGACTATCCCAAGCTACTAGAGAATTGTTTCCTCATAAACATCCATCCTATGATATAAAGTTAACATTTTATAACATGATTATAAATTTAGTTTTATATAAGTTCACATTTATGGGAAAATTGCTAACATTAAAATCTGGTCAAGAGGCCCATGAGATAGCATGGAGGTAAGGCGTTTGCCTTTCCTGCAAAAGGTCATCGGTTCGAATCCCGGTGCCCCATATGGTTCCCCGTGCCTGCCAGGAGCAATTTCTGAGCATGGAGCCAGGAGTAACCCCTGAGCACTGCCGGGTGTGACCCAAAAATCACAAAATAAAATAAAATAAAATAAAATCTGGTCAAACTTCAGAATACATGTAGGATTATAAAAAATTCGTGCATCTACACAGTCATACACAATTAAGTTCTAAAATTTCAATCCAACAAAGATTTATTTTGTGCATCTTAAACAGTTCATATGTACAAGGATTTGGTGAGGATATGTGGAAAAGTAGTAGAGTCAGACAAAATGTTGAGAATAGAAAAGTAGACTTATTATATCCTTTGAGGATTTTTTTTTATGCAGTCAGACTTTAACCTAGTATTTAAGATTAAAGACCTCAAGCTTATAAAGATCTTTTTTCCTGAGGACTAGCAAACTATCATAATTCCTTCATTTCATATACACCTGGGGATAAGAGAGTATTTATTTTGTTTTCTTTGCAAGGAGTTTTTAGGTACCTGAATTTTGGGGAATTCCAATTCCCTGACGAGCTCAGGACTGGCAGTGTGTCTCACAGATTTGCTCATTACACCCCATGAATAGCCAAGTTTCCCAGTTATTGCAATCAGTGTCCATCAGTTGGAGAACCAAGCAGATGTAATGGCTGATGAATTACATTTTATAATGCAAATGGCCCTGGGAGGAACTGCATTTCATGTATCCCAGATCTTTTCTCTTTCAAAAAACCTCATTTTCAATGTCCTGCATGTAACATTTTAAAAGTTATTTTATTTTTTGTTTCTTTAGAAAAAAGGCTTATTGTAGGAGGAAAGAAGCTTGCATGACCAAATCACAAAAGAAATTTAGTTCTAAAAAGTAACAAAAGAGAATTTTTTAGTTTTCTATTGGTTTGCAGGATAGAAAAACACAAAAGATCTCATTAGACTACAGCCTCCAAAAGGCCTTCAAAGAGAAAAACAAATTCTTTTTGAATTAAACTCTAGTAACTAACTTAATATTTAGAATATATATAAAGCATCTAACCTCTAACTTTATGAGAAATGACTTATTGTGAGTCTGTCTGATGTGAAAGGAAATATGAACTGACAATGTGGGAAGAAAAATGTAACTTTTCTCCCACATATATTCATTTACAAAGAGATTGCTTTTATTTTGTTCAGTTATCTGATGCTTTTGATTCACTAATAATAAATAGTCTTTTGATTTTTTTAATGAGAAAAGTACTTGATTTTTTTTTGTTTTGTTTTTTTTGGGGGGGGTCACACCCGGCAGTGCTCAGGGGTTACTCCTGGCTCCATGCTCAGAAATTGCTCCTGGCAGGCACAGGGGACCATATGGGGCACCGGGATTCGAACCGATGACCTTTTGCATGAAAGGCAAACGCCTTACCTCCATGCTATCTCCCGGGCCCCTGATTTTTTTTAATGAGAAAAGTTCTTAGTACAAAACATATGCTTGTTTTTTTTTTATCTTTGTACCCAAAACTACTTAATACATTATCACAGAATATTTCAATACAAATTTTAGGAGACTAAACATTTTACATTACGTTCCAACTAATATTTGGATAGTTCTCTTCATCTCCCATTCCCTCTGCCTCTCCCTAATTTACTAATTCTCCACCTTTCTTTTCCCTCTCTTCCCCCACCTTTCCTCTCTCTCGTTCTTTCTCTCTCTCTCTACCTTCAGGTGAAATAACTTTTTCAACCTCTTCATTCTCCTTCATGTTTTTATCATCAATCCTATTCCTCAACTTACTCATTTGATAAATCATCCTTTCACAGACGTAAAAACTTTTTTCGTAAAGGCGGAGAGATAATAGAATGGGTAAATATTAGCTTTGCCACTCAGGTTTGATCTCAGACATCCACATGGTCCCCTGGGTACCACCAAAAGTAATCCCTGAGCACAGAACAAGAAGTCCTGAAAATAGCCGGTGTAATCCGAACAAATAATAAAACAAAACAAATCAAAATTATAAACTTTAGCTTTGTCTAAAAGAAAAAAGGTTTTATTCATATGCTGACTTAAGGGCCTGAATTTTAACTGTCTCCTTAATACTTCTTCAGAATTTGTTATTCTATAATTATTTCTATCAATAATGCCTTGATAGCAGACATTGATCTGTATTTGTCACATCTGAGATTATCCATGGTTATTACAAATAGTTGTTACAGTTGTGTTGTCTGGCTCCTTAACTCTTCTCCATATCTAACACCTTACCTCAAGGTCTAGTATCTCCCAAAGTATCTAAAAAAGCTTTGTAAATGCCAATAAAATAGAAATATTGATATATTACTGGACATTGATAGCACTCTCCACTTTTATTGCTGCAACTTTATTTTATTTCAATATCAGTGGATTATTGAGTATATGTAATTTCAGATTCTCCATAACGTAGAGACTGTTTACAGTCTGGAATGAACCTTGCCACACTGAACACATTTTTTTTCTGTTTTAGGGGGTTTCTGTGTCACACCCAGCGATGCTCAGGGGTTACTCCTGGCTCTGCTCTCAGAAATCACCCTGGTAGGCTCAGAGGACCATATGGGATGCTGGGATTCACCGTTGGTCCTGGGTTGGCCACTTGCAAGGCAAATGCCCTACTGCTGTGCTATCTCTCTGGCCCTCCATTGAACACATTTATTAAAAAATTTGAAGAGCAAAATACATGATAGTTAAGAATTGTCAAATCAGCTGATACTGGATTTTATTTTTAGATTACAGGTTGAAACATCATATGGCTTTCAACCTACTAACCTCAGGTGCTCTCACTAGCTGCATTCTGGGGTTCATGGTAACCTCTTTCCTGCCCGACTCTTAGTGCTTATCGAAATTATCTATATTTAAGTTTTTCAAAAGAGTTGAGTATTTATTTTTTCATCAGGCTACTTCTATTACAGCAAAAATTATGCCTATCTGTCACGTAAGTTCCAAACAATATCATTATAAGCGTAATCATGAAATTGGATGTAATTTATTACTGGCTTGTTTCAAAAAGAATCCAAAGATGAAAAGGCCACTTATGCCTGAGCAAAATTTAGCTTCTCTAATATCTCAGCTATATAAACAAAATAGGGTTTGAAGAACGTACCTTTTATGATGTATGAGAGAGGGCCCACCTCCTGCATTCTTTTATGTTCCCCATTATTTCTTGTCATTCAATTTCATATGAGATCCGCTTTCATGTAGCTCCTTCTGTAGGTATGAAAGAACTAGAAATGGAAGAAAAGAATGAAAGCTATCCTGTTATTTTTAGTGAAAAAGATTTGCACACCCTGGATATTTATATGATATCAAATAAAATGTCTTATTTTAGAATATAAATTTATAGTGGGTCATTTTAGATGAATACAAAGTATTTTTAGTAATGAAGTATTCTCTGGACTAAATCCAAGGAGAATGTGGATATGGGAGTGTTGGAGAAGAAACAGAGAACACTGATTTGGGAAAAAAGTTCCCAGTGATAGAGAATATTTATAAATTTGATCTTTGAGGGAAAAGAAAGAGAAGTTAGATAGTAACTTAGATATTAAAAATTCTAGACAAAATTTTAGATAGTAGATTGGCCAAAGAAAGACAACATGGAACCTGTAGTTTATCTTTCTGAAAATGATACATAAGGTAATTTAAATCAATATAGCTATGAAATATATACTCTAAAATTTGTAAAATAGAAAATAAATAAATAATTTTTAAAAAATGTGAAAATCCAGATTATTGTTTAAATTTTCAAAATATTATCTTATGGAAAGGATTGGCAAATAGGCTGGTTAATATATTTATTAATCCAGGTAGCAATTTTCGGCCCATCCTCCATTCTTCCTGTAACCTTACCTGCTAATAAGATCTGCCCATTTCTAGGAGGGGTCTTCGGTAGGTAACGAAATGTTTGGCCTGAGGGGATTGAGGAAGATTCAGCAAGGGAGAAGATTGAGCAAAAGAGATGAAAGAAGAAGCAGGGCAAGCTGAAGGAGAGTATGTTTAAATAGGTTTAAGATTATAGGCCACGCATGTGGTGGCTAGGGCATGAATAAAGCTGATATCTCTTGGAAATTGTCTGTGGGTGATTTCCTCGCCGCTATCCTGAACTTGAAGACCCTAAGACTGGGGGTTGGAGACACGTGTCCCTGGCTGGCGGAGAAAGCCCTCCATCCCCCCATCATATCCACCACCATCCAAGACCCATCCAAACGGCTTTTATTCAACACCAAGACACAGAAAGTATATTTTATATATTTGAGGTAAACAACAAAAAGTTAGGTGCATAAACAATGTGCATAATTTAAAAATGGGTGGCCATAGATTTCTAATACGTAGAAGACTGAAAATTTGTGGATAGCATAAAAATACAGAACTCAGTGGAGGCTTATATCATAGGAAAAATTCCCAGCTTCAAAGTCACAAGGACTATGGGAAATTCTGAATTCTGATTAAGTGAACTCTGTCATTGATGTTATTTTGGAAAGGTAAATATTTTTTGAGACTACAAAGTGGCACATTTTTGAGAAGAAAAAGTCTGATTGCTGTCAACCATAGAGCCAAAGGAAAGTAAAAGGAGAATCATCAAAAATAGTTCCTTAGGAAATAACATGCCAATTGTATATGAGTTCTGTGATTGTCTGTGAACTGAATTTCACCTTTGTCATTTAAGAGAAGTGTTTATTTTTACTATCCCCATTACTTTAAGGTTTGCTTTAGAATTTCACCTTTGTCATTTAAGAGAAGCGTTTATTTTTACTATCCCCATTGCTTTAAGGTTTGCTTTAGATATAAATGCTGAGGTGAACTTTACTGTCAAGTCAATGAACTATCAACATAGGCTGATCCAAATAAACCTATCTCACTATGAGGTACATGCTCATATCCACTCAAAACTGAGGGGATAAGAATATATGTGCATAGTTTTTTCTGCAGAGTTGGATATCATTCTGTTATCCATATAACTTCAATATTGTATTCTACATTTATGATTACTGGTATGAATTGGTATGTTTTTGTCACGAGTGGGAGAAAAGGAACATGTGGGAAAAAACATACTTCCAGGGGATTTTCAATGACTATAAAAATTTCTATTTTGAGAAAATGTGAAGGAGTCGGACTCCTAATCAGTACATAACTTCTGACAACTCAATCAGAAAAGGCTACATATCGCATACTTCTAGTTCTAGGGCATTCCAAAAAAAGGTGAAAAGAGTCCAGAAAGATAGTATATATAAAGTATAAAGTGCTTGTCTTGCATGTGGTCAGAACCTGGGTTGATTCCCAGCACCATAATGATCTCACAGGATCTGCCAGGAGTGATCCCTGAGCCCAGACCAAGGAGTAATTTCTGAGCACCAGAGTCTGACCCAAGAAAGAAATAAAATAATTAATTTAAAAATAAAAAGTAATAATATAGCAAACTAAGGAAACAAACTAAAGCTGGAATCAATAGGAGGAATTACAATGTGGTAAAAGGGGCTGAAGTAATATTACTAGGGGTACTAACCTTGATTTTCACATGAATGACCTGAATTTAATTCCTGGCATCCCATGCCATCCTCTGAGCACTACCAAGAGAGATCATTATATGCAGAGCCAGTGCTGCAGATTGTGAGTCCAAAACAAAAGCAACTAAAAGTGATAAACAGAATTGGGAAGTATGGAGGACAGTAAAAATGCCATTTGGTATCATAGATGGGTACATATTACATTATCAATTTGCCCACAACAACATGGCATTAAAATAATACATAATGCAAACTATAGATCTTCACTACTTATGATGTGACTCTATAGAAATTTATTATTTTAGCAATGATACCAATCTGTCAAAAAATGTAGCAAATATCAAAGAACCTCCATTTGTGGCAGGATGATTTTTAAAATCTCTAAATTTTCCCTGTACTTTTCCATAAACTGAAAACTGCTCTAATAAAGTATTTTAAAATAAAAAAGTAGATAATGCAAATTATCATACTAAATAGACTCACGACTATGATCCAAATCAGGGATAAAGAATGACACTCAGGGGTTACTCCTAACTATGTGCTCAGATATTGATCCTGGGTTGGGGGACCATATGGGACTCCAGGGATCTAACTGTGGTCCATCCTGGGTCAGCCACATGCAAGGCAAATGTCATACTACTGCGCCATAGCTCTGGCCCTGTGCTATAATCTTTTGAAGCTAATAACTTGGTTTGTTTGGAGAATAAACAGTAATGCTTGGGACTTAGCTATGACTCTATACTGAAATGACTTTGTGAATCAGTTGGGTGACAGAGATAAACCTGCATAGACTGCTTGCAGAGCAAGTGCCTTATTTGCTGTATTATCTCTCAAACATCCAAGATCATATTTGATGATGGGATTGAACTTTAAAGTCAACAGCATGATAGTATGATAGCATCATCTACTATAATTCTTCTTCCTTCCTGAAAGAATACATTTGGAGATCTGCAAAGAAGCTTCTTAATGGCAAAATGATGTAGAAAAAGACATAAACTCACATCACCCTTTCTTTGATATGTCATGTCAGCATATGACCCTCAAAAAATAAACTGATGGCATGATAGTTTAGTCAATACATTAAATAATCTAGAATTTAATGACGAATTTAAAGCAAGCTTTCCAACTGTTCCCTCTATTAAAGTAAGAATATTTTGTCATTGAAAATAAAGTTCTCTAGATACCAGCCCTACTTATAACTATGTTAAAAAATATGTGCTAGAGGGCCAGAGAGAGTACAGAGGTAAAGCACTTGTCTAAAAAGTGCCAGTAGACATATAAGAAGTGGATTTTATCAGTCCTTATCACCTTGTAACAAAAAAGTACAAATAATTTTGTAATAAAAATTAGAGGGATTTTATTGTTATATGATCAACAGAATAAAAAATCAATGAACTTTAAGAGATGACAATTTAATGTATGCAATCTCTGAAGATAATAACAAATAAACAGACTCTAAAGAACCTATCATACATCATGTCATAATGTACAGTGTTGTAAGAATCGCAGTGAGAGAAGAAAGTTAAATAGGCAAGAAAATATTTAAAAAGATAATTTCTGAACAGAAATATAAAAAATGTGATTAAATAAATACCACATAACACATTCTAAATAGAATAAATTAAAGAAATTATACCAAAGCCTATGATAAACAAACTATCAAATAAGTAATCAAGTAATCAAATAAGAAAAGAAAATTGAAATAACAAGAGAAGTGTTATTTGTCATTCAGAAGCAGACATAATAAGTGTTCTCATACACCTGTAAAATTACTTTTACTTTTTTTTTACTTTCACTTGTTCTGAGTTAGCACCAACACCATTAATTAAATAAACCTTCAGATAATTTATATTAAACTCTAGCTAATAAAAGTGGCAGGGAATGCAGCAGAGAGCTAGAAGCTTGGCTTGTTCAGTAAGATCCAAGAAGCTGCTTGACAATCCCTGATGAAATATACTGTTTTGCATGACTGATTTCTTGTGTTAAACTTCAGGCTGAGACCCTGCAGTAGTCTAGCCAGCAATTTGCTATCAGATTTGCGAATATTTACATTAAAATGTCCATGAAATGGCATGTGGAAAGTATTAAAAAAAATAGCCAGACAAGAATTTTATATCTAACAATACTATTAGAAAAAAATGAATTAAAATTAAGATATTACAAGATAGAATAAAGTTGAAGAATTAGTTATTACTAGGCTTGCTTATAATATTTATAAAGAGAATTATTCAGACAGAAATTAAAAGGATGATAAAGAGTAAATTAAAGTCATATAAATAAATTCAGTTAGGTAAATATAGATCTAAAACTAAAAATAAATTTTAAAAATATTTTAGTTTATATATTTATTTTTAATTATAACACTATGATTTACAATGTTGTTCCTAATACATTTGTTTCAGATGTGTTCCAACACCAATCCCACCACTAGTATGAACATCCATGTACCAGAGTCCATAGTATCTTGCCCATACCCACTCTCGCCTGTCTTGCTGAAGACACAAATACATTTATTTACTTCATATTGTTTGTTATAACACAAAAGCAAATTGAATTTCCAAAATCTAAATAAACAATGAGCAAGTTAAAGTAATTGTTATATATCTCCATGGTGTTACTAAAGTCAGTATCTAAGGATTCACTTGGCTGTGGTTGTTGACAATTGATTGGTCCTATGTTATTGTTGAGGTTCGCTAAGCTTTTAAATTTCTATGTAATTTGCACATCAGAATTACTGTGAAACTACTGGACTGGTACTTCTATGAATTTTTGGTCAAGCAAATACAAAACTGAAACAAATTTAGCAGTTTGGCAGTTTTGTAAAGTTATGTTGTAGAGCTGGACTATTTCTGTCAGATGGTGATGGGTGGCTGTGACCTGTTGGATCTTCAGATAGAAAAGGGAATCTGCTGTCATCCATTCTGAGAATGCCAAGACTTACTAGTCTGGACTAGGCTATCTGGGAAGAGTCAGTGGTCATTATTATCCTTTTATTTTAGAATATTGTTAACATTATTTTATGTCATAAACGAGAGTTACAAGTGTTCTAGTACATTCAATAAAGGCACATTGATCAGTGGAATATACCAAAATAATAGAGGAAAATAAAATAAAAAAATAATTGACATAGCAAAAATACTTAACAAATTTCAATATTAATTATGATTAAAACACTCAGAAAACTGGGATTAAGATGGAACTCTATCAATTGAATTAAAATTAATTATATATTAAATCTATCTCATAGATAATTGTGGGGCCCTGATTCTGTACAAGAAGGGATGCCATTTTTGTAAAGACCACGTTATGTAAGCTACATGTTAGACTTCTCTTTCTCAAGCTAAGTTTCCGTTAACACCGTCCCAAGCTACCTGGTCATACCAGATAGCCTATATGGAAAGGACACGAGAAGCAGTAGGAAGGTATCCTAAACAACAACCAATCATTTTAAAGATCAGCAGAAACTAGAGCCTTTCTTATCTTGTCCCTATATAAACTGGCTTATGATCTTGGCAAGGGACATTTCTTCTGGGATATGGTCTTGACAAGTCAGTATGGGACTTTTGGCTAATGGAATCAAGTTTTGTTTTGCTTTACTCCAATTGTGTGGTTTTGTCCTTCGATTCTGGACCCTATTAATTGTTTACTGCTGAAAAGTCTGAAATTCTTCACCTAAAATCAGATACAAAATATATAAATGTAAAAAGATGTTCTCCTTTTACCAAAACTATCCAATTAGCACTAGAAACTTTAACCAGGAAAATTCACAAACAGAAGTAATCAATGATTAGCCAAATTAAGAAATAAGAAGCAAAACTTTATTCTGAGATGACATGATCATAATGCAGACTATCTGAAACAATACATATGTGTGCATATGCACAAAGTATAAGAGTTATTAAATGGCAATATTTAAGATATAAGATTATCTTGGGGCTGGAGTGACAACACAGAGTTAGGGTGTTTGCCTTGGAGAAGGCCTACGCTAGATGAACTAGGGTTTGATGCCCAGCATCCTCTATGGTTAGCAAAGTCTGTCAGGGGCAATGTCTGAGTGCAGAGCCAGGAGTAACCCCTTAGCACCAGCGGGTGTGGCCAAAAATTTTTTTTTAATGGAAGAAAGAAACACAAGTGTATTACATACATTTTTTAACATAAATCAATAAATCTACAAAATGGAAATATCCAGTAGGCAAAATGAAACATTTTCTTTCAGTAGAATATGAAAGATTCTAATTCTTATAAACAAAAAAAATTTTTTTTGGTTTTTCGTTTGATGTTCAGGGGTTACTCCTGGTTAAGAGCTCAGAAATTGCCCCTGGTTTTGGGGGATCATATGGGACACCTGGGGATCGAACCTTGGTTCTTCCTTGGCTAGAGTTTGCAAGGCAGACACCTTACCTCTAGCGCCACCTCGCTGGCCCCCTTATAAACAAATTTAACCAAACAACTTTATATACTAAATAAACAGAAAAATATACCATATCGAGCTGGTATTATTAAGTTAGTAATATTACATGAAGCAATATATAGATTTGAAACACTCATTAAAAAATCAAGTATTGGGGCCCGGAAGATAGCATGGAGGTAAGGCCTTTCATGCAAAAGGTCATCGGTTCAAATCCCAGTGCCCCATATGGTCCCCCGTGCTTGCTAGGAGCAATTTCTGAGCATGGAGCCAGGAGTAACCCCTGACCCAAAAACCACAAAAAAAAATCAAGTATTGTTATTTTTGCATAAATTAAAAACATTACTCAAATTAATATTGACTTTGAACTGCCTAAACTCTTTTGAATAAAGAGAAAACTCAAACTTGCTGATTAATATGATATAAAATTAACAATAAATATAATAATGTGTTAATCACATAATGATAGACTATAGATAAATGTAATAGAAGAGAGAGTTCAGGCTGGAGTGATAGCATAATGGTAGGGTTTTTGCCTTGCAAGCTGCTGACTTGGAACAGGCCAAGGTTCAATTCCTGGCATCCCACATGGTCCCCCAAGTCTGCCAAGAGCCATTTCTGAGCAAAGAGCCAGAAGTACCCTTGAGTAGCCCCAAAACAAACAAACAAACAAACAACAGAAAAAGAAGTGAGAGTTCAGAAATAAAAGCATATCTAAACCTAAATGGATTTTGTAAAAATATCAAGACTAAAAGTAAAAGAAAAAATAAATTTAACATGATAAAAATTGAAGCATTTGTGCACCAGGGAATTTATTAGAACAATATGGAGATTATTTACAAGGAAAAGTATTTACAAGGAACACTTTAATATCAATATTAAAATTTACAAGGAATTAAGTTTAAAAATAACACCTGAATTGATTGCCTGCCCAAGCGCTTAAGGGCTGCAGTATAGAGAAAAGCTCCTGAACCTTGCCTAAACCCCATGCAATTGCAGCCATCATCCTCGCTTAGGGCCACACACCAGAGAAGGGACCCACTGCCATGATATAGGTGACAAGAGTGGTGAGACCTGAGGGTAGGAGTGGCCACCACCATTTCACCCCACCTCTCCCTAAACCCCATCCCTGCTGACTCTCCAGACCAGTGAGTCTGTATACCATACAGGTCTAGACAGAGCAGACATACGTTTATTTCCCTCAGATAATCCAGAGTCCATAAAACACAACAGCAAAGCAATGAAGTATCTTGTAATACCTCTGTCATACTTTGAAAGCTCTCTCAACTAGGAAAACTCAAAATCTAATATATCTCTTATCACTTCTAACACAATTAAGTCAGCAGACCATCATGTCAAACAACATGAAACTTCAACATTCTAAGCCACCAAATGCAAAGAAATATGGGTAAACTAAAGAGAGCACCAGCAGCAGGGGGATATAGAGAGAAATCCTAGCAAATTTCCAAGTTCACAAAAATGCAGAAGCCCAATATATGAGAACCTGAAAGAGGCAGTGAATTTCATAGCAATAGAAATCAAGGAATCAGGGCCTGTGAGGTGGCACTAGAGGTAAGGTGTCTGCCTTGCAACCACTAGCCAAGGAAGGACTGTGGTTCGATCCCCCCCCCCACGTCCCATATGTTCCCCCCAAGCCAGGAGTGATTTCTGAGTGCTTAGCCAGGAGTAACCCCCGAGCATCAAATGGGTATGGCCCAAAAAAAGAAATCAAGGAATCACTAGCCTGTGAAAATAAAAAAATTCATAGATGAACAATTCAATGAACTCAAAGAAGAACATTTACAGAAGATGATAGAATTCATGCAAATATAATTAAGATTGATAAAAAAACAACTTAGTAAGCCATAATAGAAGAACTACACAGTTGGAAAATTGCATAGAGGAACTTGAAGTAAAACTACAAATTAAAAATGACATAGAAGTCAATAAGGAAATAAGAGAAAAGCACTGGAAGAAAATGGTAGGTATTTAATGAACAAAGAAAAAAAGAAATAATCTATGAATTGTAGGAATATCAGAAGGGGAGGAAATAGGGAAAGGGGAAAAACAAGTAGTGAGGAAAATAATAGCAGAAAAATTTCCCACTCTCTGGAAAGAGACACTGGGACAAAAACAGAACGCGAAAAGAGTCCCTAATAAAATGGACCCTAACAGACCAACACCGAGACATATAGTAATCCAAATGGAAAAGAAAAAACATACGTAAGAATCAAACCAGATCTCCCATTTGAAACAATTCAAGCAACAAGACACTGGAATGGCATGTTTAAAATGCAAAAGTCCAGAACCAGATATTTTTATAGGTGAATTCTCTCAAACATTCCGAGAAGAATTACTACCATTGATCCTCGGGCTCTTCCAAAACATTGAAAAGAGAAGAATCTTTCCTAACACCTTTTCACGAGGCTAATATCACACTCATTCCCAAAGATGGAAAAGATACTGCCAAGAAAGAAAACTACAGAACAATCTCACTAATGAAATAGATGCAAAAATTCTTAACAAAATCTTAGCAAACTGAATCCAACAATACATCTAAAAGATTATACACCATAACCAAGAGGGTTAGATCCCAGGGATGCAAGCATGGTTTCACATATGCAAATCAATCAATATCATACACCACATCAACAACAAGAAAGATAAAATCACATGACTATATCATTGATGAAGAGAAGGTGTTCAACAAAATCCACCCCCATTCATGATGAAAACAATCAGCAAAATAGTATCTTCCTCAAGATAATTACAGATATCTATAAAAAGCCTACAGCCAACATTGTTCTTTTTCATTTCTTTGCTTGTCTTGGGAGGGGGTTGGGCACACCCAGTGACACTCAGGGGTTACTCCTAGCTATGTACTCAGAAATCACTCCTGGCTTGGGGGACCATATGGGAAGCTGGGGGATTGAACTGTGGTCCGTCCTAGGCTAGCCAGTGCAAGTGCCTGTGCCACTGCTTTGGCCCCGCACATTATCCTTAATGACAAAAAATTGAAAACATTTCCACTAAGGTCAGGAACTAGAGAAGGTTGTCCACTGTCTCCACTCTTATTCAACATAGATTTAGAAGTGCTAGCAATAGCAATCAGGCAATAGAAGGGAATCAAAAGAATCTAAATAGAGACAGAGGAAGTCAAACTACCTCTTTTTTCAAATGATATGATGATATATAGAAAACCTAAAGAGTCCACAGTAAAACTGTTAGAATAACAATTAACCAATACAGCAAAGTGGCCAGCTACTAAGTCAATACACAAAAGACAGTAGCATTCTTCTATACATATAAGAAAAAAACAGGAAAAAAGATTAAGGAGTCACTTCCATTTAAAATTGTATCCAAGGGGCCGAAGAGATAGCATGGAGGTAAGGCATTTGCCTTTCATGCAGAAGGATGATGGTTCAAATCCCGGTATCCCATATGGTCCCCCATGCCTGCCAGCGGCGATTTCTGAGCATAGAGCCAGGAGTAACCCCTGATTGTTGCTGGGTGTGACCCCAAAGCAAAAATAAATAAAAAAAAATAAAATAGTATTCAAAAATATCAAGTACCTAGGAATCAACTTGACATGAGAAGTGAAGAACCAATACCATGAAAACTTCAAAATACTTCAGAAAGAAATTTAATAATACCTAAGGAATTGGCCAAACATCCCATCATCATGGGTAGGTAGAATCTACATGATCTATTTACCTAAAATTCTATATAGATTCAATTCAATTCCTATCCAATTCATACTCTCTTTTAAGAACTTAGAAAAAATCTATTATAAAATTTGTATTGAACCACAAAAAATCCAGATTAGCCAAATTCATACTGAAAAGCAAGAAGCTGGGTGGCATCTCTTTACCTAATCTGAAGGTTTCCTATAAAGACATAGTGATCAAAACAGCATGGTACTGAAACAAAGACAGAGTCTTAGAGCAGGGGTTAGAATAGAATATCCAGTGTTATACCTGCAAATATATAGTCAACTAAAATTTGACAAAGGATCCAAGAACTTTAAATGGAACAAAGACAATATATTCAACAAATAGTGTTTTAACAACTGGATCAACACCTGTAAGACATTAAAGAATTATTCATACCTCACACCTTGCACAAAAGTCAAATAAAAATGAATTAAAGACCTTGAAATCAGACCTGAAACTATAACGTTCATAGAGGAAAAAATAAACAAACACAAAAAGCATATATATATATATATATATTATAATAAAATAAATAAGGTCTTGATGTGGCCGGATCAGTGACTCAAGTGGTAAGGTGTCTGTCTTGCCCACGCTAGCCTAGGACAGACCATGGTTCAATCCCCCGGCATCCCATATGGTCCCCCCAAACCAGGAGCGATTTCTGAGCACATAGTCAGGAGTAACCCCTGAACATCAATGGGTGTGCCACCCCCAAAACAAAAAACAAAAAAGTCTTTGATGATATATTGCCAATGGCAAGTGCTTTAGCATCAAACCTAAATAAATGGAACTACATCAAACTAAAAAGTTTCTGTATGGTGAAAGAAACCCTGCTTAAAACTAGAAGACATCTAATGAAATGGGAAAAAATATGCACTCAGCACATCAGATAAAGGGTTGATATCTAGGATAAACAAAGCACTCAGAAAAGTTAGCTCCACATAATCTAATAAATGTGGAGAAGAAATGAATAGACACTTCTCCGAGGAAGATAAAAAACTGGCCAATAAACACATGAAAACATGTCACCATCACTCATCATTAGGGAAATCAAATCAAGACAACAATGAGCTACCACCTTACACTAGTGAGGATGCACACATCAAAAATAATGGGATTAGGGCTGGGTGGTGGCGCTGGAGGTAAGGTGCCTGCCTTGCCTGCGCTAACCTAGGACAGACCGTGGTTCGATCCCCCGGTTCCCCATATGGTCCCCTGTGCCTGCCAGGAGCGACTTCTGAGCGAATAGCCAGGAGTAACCCCTGAGCATCACTGGGTGTGGCCCAAACCCCCCCCCCCAAAAAAAAAGAAAAAGAAAAAATAGTAGGACCAATCTATGTTGACAGGGATGTGATAAGAAAGGAACTTTTATCCACTGCTGGTAGGAATGCTGTCTGGTTCAATCATTATAAAAAACAGTATGGAGGGTGCTCAGTAAATTCAGAATTGAGCTGCCATAGACCCAGTAATTGCACTCCTGAGTATCTATCCCCAAGACAGAGGATATTTATCCCAAATTATTCATCCCACTATTTATTGCAGCACTCAGCACAATAGCCAGGACTTAGAACCAACCTTGATGCCCAACAAAAGATGAGTGGATCATGAAGATATGTACTTATACACAATGGAATACTACATAGCAGTTAGAAACTATACAATCATGGATTTTTGCAGCAACATTGATGGATATAGAAAATAATAGTTAAATGAAGCAAGCAAGAAGAGGAGGGATAAATACACAATGATAGCACTTAATTGAGGTATTTAGAATATACACTATATATATGTATATATATATATATATATATATATATATATATATATACAGATAATACTCCATAAAGAAACACAATGGTCTAAAGGGTAGAAACTCTGAAGACCATAGGTGACAGCATATAGCGAGGAGAAGTTTCAAATCAAGTGGAAGAGTGGGGAAACAAAGCTTTGACTATCCATTATACCATAAAGAAACCAGCAACAATGGAAACAGCAGATCAGAGTGAACAAGTGTGCAAACAAACTCTCACTACAAATGCCTACAATAATATCCTAATTTATTTATCCACAGAAATAGCTGCAGAATATGATTGGAAGTCAGGGACTCCCACTGCAGTGATTACTAACAATATGTTTTAATGCCTTCATTTTATCAAGCATAAAATAACCCTTCACAGTGGTTCTTGGGAAAATAGGGTGGGCACCTTAATTTTATGGTTTGGTGCTCAATCATACTAGATACCATATACAGTGTTCATTATGACAATGTCTTGTGAAAATAATCCAATTTATCCACTTCCTTTTTACTTATGTCTTCTATTAGGACCTAAAACATATGATCATTCAGATCACCGAAACAGTCAACGGTACACCACAGATTTATGTTACAGGTCCCACTCATTGAATACTTTTTTGCAAATTACCATTTCCTTTTCTCTCTCTTTTTTTTCTATTTCTTTCCTTTTTTGTTTTTTGTTTTTGGGCCCTACCTGATGACACTCAGAGTTATTCCTGTATATGAGCTCTAAAATCGCTCCTGGCTTGGGGGACCATATGGGATGCTGAGGGATTGAACAGCTGTCAGTCCTAGGTCAGTTGCATGCAAGACAAATGCCCTTCCACTTCAGTCCCTACTACTTTCTTTCTCACCTTCCTTCTTCTTCTTCTTCTTCTTCTTCTTCTTCTTCTTCTTCTTCTTCTTCTTCTTCTTCTTCTTCTTCTTCTTCTTCTTCTTCTTCTTCTTCTTCTTCATTGTCTTCTTCATCGTCTTCTTCGTCATCGTCTTCTTGTTTTTCTTCTTGTTATTTTTCTTCTTTTTCTTCTTCTTCCTCTTTATCATTTCAATCTACGTTAAATAAATCTCTCTCAGTTTCTCTTTAGAAAAGGAACTTCAATACATAAGATGCGGTAGCTGCCACTTACAGTCCTCACTACCACATTGTGTAGTACTCTAGAGGTGAAAACTATGCTTATTCTAAAATGCTTCAGCTTCTATCTAACCCTGAAACTTTCATTTTGCAAAGATTACCCCTGTCATTGATGATGTGCTTAGAAATGAGAAAACCTCCCAACCCAGAGGCAATGACCCAGTTTTTTTAAACTTATTTTACTGTATTTACTTATTTTTCTTTTCTCTTCTCTCTTACATTTCTTTTTCTCTTTCTTTCTCTCCTAATATATATCTTAGCTAATTATCTTTTTTTGATTAGCTAATTATCTTATTTAATTCAATTATTTTTTAAGAGTTCAGACCCATCCTATGAGGGTGAGGCCTCCAACAACTTAAGCATAGATCTCTAATGTCTGTCTCTATGAGGGCATGAGTTTGTAGAAAGTGGACTCCTCTTTGATTGCCAAATAATTTGTAAACAATCCATGCCTATAATGTATAAAACCCCTTTTATATATTATCTCTCCTCTCCCTTTCAGAAATCCTTCTTTCCTATCATCCCCCAATTCTGATCCATTATCTCTCCCGATTTAACCCTTTTTACCTCTTACCCTATTTACCCTCTTTAATTCTCAGTTCTTAACTCATTAGGTACCGAACTGAACTCTTGCCCCAAATAGCCACCATCCAACTCTCAAAGCGAAAGGACACTCTCTCAGTCCTATTTCTCATGCCCTGGCATGCAGCCCTTCTTCTTAGCCCCCACAAATGAGGAATGTTGCATGTTACCAGATTCAGCTCCAGAAGGACTCTCAGTGAAATGACACTACCTGATCCTTACTGCTACAAATCATTTCTCATACTCAACAAGGCAATGGTGTGTGGCCCCAACGTCCCATATTGCCCCCAAGCCTGGAGTGGTTTCTGAGTTAATAGTCATGAGTAACTTCTGAGCGTCACTAGATGTGCACCCCCAAAAAAGAAAGAAAATGTGTCCTGAATTTCATCCTCCCACACACACAAGAATATCTCAAAAAACTTAATGTGGATACCTATATTTTCTTTCTATGTCTAATACCTCTATAATAATACCTCTTAGTGTTTTTATTCCCAGATATAAAGGTAGTCTCCTCCACCACTTTTTCTTTAATTGCTTTCTGTAAATTTCTTTTTATTTATTTCTTCTATTTTTTTCTTTAACTTCTTCTGTTTTGGTTCTGCTTGATACAAAATTTTAGAAGGAAAAGTCTTGCCTGGGATAAAATTTCAGATCAAAACCAGGGCACAGAGATTATGTAGCCTGTCATTCTTATCCCCAAATGCACCAGCAATATAATACAGCACCATTCCCTTTTGCAAAGGCATACTAAAAAGGCAGATTTTATGTATAGAAACAAACTTTTATCTACTAGGGATAAGAACACATACAGTTTATTATACAAGTGTCTTTCACCCTGAACATGTGTCATGTGGACTCAACTTAGACTCCATGTGGTCGAACAGCAACCATCCAAACCTGAACCTCAGATCCCAGACATAGAACCAACACAGTTCTCAGTAACAGCACCAGAACACCAAACTCCCCCTGGAAATTTTCTAATACTACTCTCACACCAACTTGTACCAATTTTGATATGACATCCTGACAACGAGGAAATAGCAACAACTTGATATATGAGCAGGTTGTCCTATCTCATCACCAAACAGAAAGATGAAATCAATAGACACATCATCCTTTGATCTGTGCGAAAGCCAAGATTTTTAACTATAGAAAATTGACTTTGACAACCATGACTGGGCAGAATTTATACTGGGACCAATAAGAAAGATCTTAGCCTAGGCTTTGGCCTAGAACTTGTACAAAAAACAGGATCTCTAATTCCAGTGGTCTGACTTTGACAACTATGACTGAGCAGAACTTCTGGAACCACAGAGAAATGTTCTATCCCAGGCTTCATGCTATGATCTGCACAAAAACCAAGATCTCTAGCTACAGAGTCCTCATTTTATCATTCACAACTGAACAGAAAGTTTCCTGGCACCATAAAAGGACCTTGGGGTGCAATAATGAGTGTGTAAGGAGCCTATAGTTGTTCCCATGATGATATGCTTCAAGGGTAAAGAAATCCTGTATCTCTTAGGCCAAGAAAATTCCCTTTCTAATTTCCCCAATACTTACCATGCCTATGCAAAAGAAGAAGAAAAGAAGGAGAAGGAGGAGAATGAGAAGGAGGAGGAGGAGGAGAAGAAGAAGAATAACAACAACAATAAGAACAACAACAACAACACCTTGCAATAGCAGCCCTCCTTCCTTTTATTCTTTTTTTTCCTTTTTAAATTTTTTCCTTTATTTTTTTCTTCATTCTCATGATTACTATTTGTTTTATTTTTGGTTTGTATTTTTTGTTTTTGTTTGTTTTTGTTTTTTTGCTGCTGTGCCTTTTGTGTAGCTGCTGGTTTTCTGTTTCTGTTTTATTTTCCTTTGTTTTTTGTTAATATTTTCTTCTTTTATCGTTTTTATTTTTTGGTTTTTGGATCAAACATGATGACGCTTAGGAGTTATTTCTGGGCTCAGAAATCACTCCTGGCTTGGAGGACCATTTGGGACACCGGGAATCAAACCGCAGTCTGTCTTAGGCTAGTCTGGGCAAGGCAGATGGCTTACCACTTGCTCCACCTCTCTGCCCCCTCCCTTTGTTCTTTTAAATTGATATTTATAACCTTTAGTCAGATTTTTCTCAGTTTTATTTTCTTATTTTTCCAATAGAACCATGTAATTTGAGTCATCTTGTTCTGCTCCATTAATTGAGGGGGGGAAAATGCATGGTATCAGGACCAAACAGTTGGATGAGCATTGAGTGGCAATAAAAAAATGATCAGACTTAAATATAGACCCAAAGTTAAGGACAACAGAATCGATACCCAATCTACAGCAAGCTATTACAACAAGCTATACACAGAGGAGACCACTTACACTAGGAGTCGGGGTGGGGGGGATATGAGGAAGATATGGGATATATGCTGAGAACAGGGATGGAGGGAGGACAACCCTGGTGGCGAAAATACACCTGATTTATGCATTGTTATTATCTACCTTAAATATTACTGTGAATGATTTGTAATTCACTTTGGTCAAAATAAAAAGTATTTAAAATATAAAAATTACACCTGAATTATAAATAAAAATTACCTGAATAGGTGTTTCTCCAGAGACAAAAAAATTGAGTAACAATTACATGAAAAGCTAGTCAATATTGTAGCACAAACCAAGGCAAACTGAACCAACTACATTCATTAGGATGTCAATAAGAAGAAATAAAAATGAAAATAAATATTGGCAATGGTATAGAAAATGGTAAGTCTAATGTAATATTCATGGGAATGGATATAGATAATGGTTTCAAAAACTGTGGAAAACTGGAGTTCTTAAAAATTTAATCACAAACTCATATGGCATATCAATTTCACATATAAGCATATAC
This sequence comes from Crocidura indochinensis, assembly GCA_004027635.1. Classification (NCBI taxonomy): domain Eukaryota; kingdom Metazoa; phylum Chordata; class Mammalia; order Eulipotyphla; family Soricidae; genus Crocidura; species Crocidura indochinensis. The sequence continues at coordinate 27,289 of PVKC010006457.1, forward strand.
CCTAAAGAAATAAGTACTAACATATATATTGAGAAATCTAATTGAGTTTCTATTTAAAATAATGAAAAACAGAACATATTTTATCAACCATCCAAGAAAAAGAACAAATTGGTAGATGAACATATATATGCAATAAATGGAATATTATTGTCATGTAAAGGAATTAAATGCTATATATTAAAAATGTACTTATTTTCAGATATGCTAAGAGTAAGCAGACATGTAAGGCTATCTAATATATGGTTACTTTTATCAAAATATTAAGACGACAATATGTAGGATTAAAATTGGTGATTGATATGATCTTTCATTAGGGGGTTGAATTTTACTTAATGAAAGTACGAGTTTCATAATGATATATATGTGATTATTGTGCAACATTATGCCATCAAATTTTTCTCTTATAATGGCTGTTTCTGCATGCAGTTCTTCATGATTAAATGAAATGATGAACAACCATTATGACCATCTGTCAAATAAAATCATCTTCAACCAATAATTTATATCTCCTGCAAATTCTCCAAAATACCATGATTGTGAGAAGTCCTCACATTTGTGACTCATACTTTGAGAATTGATTCCTCAGATGAAAAGCTTAAAGATACTAATTCTTGACAAAAGTGAATTTAGGAAGAATCACATATGAAAGCTAACCAGGTAAAACATTTATTGAGCCTTTTTTATTCCTCATTGAGACATGTGGAAAGTCACAAATGTGGTCTCAGAGTTCTTTATCTGTTTTTCTGTTCTCAAGGGAAATTTATTGTTACATTGCATTTGAAAAAGTAAAACTAATAACAGATAAAAAAAGAAGCTGAATGGAATAGACTCCTTTTTAAAATAAGTTCACCCATTTCAAAATTTTAAGCAATTTCCATTTATATTTGATGAATGGCAGAGAAGAATTTGATTAAACAAATATTAGGAGAAGCATAAAAATATTTTTATCACTAGTGATATGATTTTTTCTTTAACACTGCTTTAGCAGAAAACTAAAAACCAACAAGGCAAAAACTATCACGGAGAAAGGGCCAATGAATGAAGGGAGTGAGAATCTAAATACCATTTCACTTTTAAAAGCCAGAAATACTTTTTCCTCTCCCTCTGAAATTCAGATCTTGCCATTTAGAATATAAATGTTTTGAAAACTTTTGATAATTCAGACTGTAAAGAGATGGATTTTCTTTATACAAGAATTTTCTTATCTGCAATGACCTATTAGCAACTTCAAAAAGGGTTGTGGGCCCCAATTCCCAGGATTTAAAAAAAAATGTGTTAACTTGGAGATGGGGGTGGATGGGAGGATGCTGAAATGTGTGAAGATGATTTAACATGCAAATGTACCAATTTTCTATTAGGTGGAGGATCAAGGTTTGGCTATTTTCACTTTTTCCACCACCACACTCTTTTCCCCTTCCCAGTTTAGTTTCAAGAGGACTGTAGATGTGACAAGGGCTTTGTATAAAGAATTCAGAGGAATGAAAGGGCCAAGGAGCTGCAGTTGAAGGAACAAACTTTTGGGGGTCAGAGGGGTCAGTGTAGAATAAATGTGTGGCATTGTTGTTATTAAGGACATGCTCTCGGCAGGGTGCCCTGAGCTAGGCACACATCTTGCAGGCCTGTTTATTCAACACAAAAATACCTATAGAGGGGTATTGGAAGAAAAAACTTGAGCAGCAAAGCCTTGCATCATCCAAAATCAGAATATGCTTCAAAATAAAAAAAAAAGGCCTGCTTTTTCTCTAATTACATTGATGCAAGTTTCTGTTCATAACCCAAAATTAACTGATTAATTAACTAGTGCATAAAAGGAAGAGCTGCTCCTAACATGTTCTTTTTCTCTCCGTTTTTCCTTTTCTCACTTTTTCCCCTTCCACAAACGGACAATCCTGGTCATTGAAAGCTTAAGATAGAAACAGTTTCTTAACATTGTTTGAAAACAGCCTTTGTTTCCATGGAAGTGGCACAGACCCCACTGTGGCTTCCAGAAAACATTTACCTACCTCAGAGGGGTATTTTTGTGAAGATTAAATGAGAGAAAGTACTTAAACAATTTAAGCACATAGTTAAAGCTAAATCAATATTAGTTGTTGTTAGTATGTGTTTTCAGTCATAAAGAGATCACAGAGAAAAAAAAGTAGAGGCCATCTCAGAATAGGTAAAAATCAAATTAGAAAGGAAAAGGGAAGATTAGCTAAATTCACCAGTTAAAATGCAATCCTTTAGTCTATTAAAAGTAGAAAGAGGCATTTTTAAATCCAATGTTGGAAAGTGCTCCAAAGATTAAAATATAAAATAAATTTATCATAAAAGTTTGTATTCTTTTCCTAAAATTATCTTGAGGTAGCAAGATTAAGATAAATTAAATATCAAAGAATAAATTTTTTGCATGTTGTATGAATATTTAGGGCAACAAAGAAAACCTGGAAAAGATGAACATGGCAGCAATATTGCAAAATAACAAGAGCAAAGCAAGATAATACTCTCAATGAAAAGAAAAATTGTTGACCTGAATGGTAAGAAGGTCCCATGATAAAGACAATCAGGCAGATAGTTATGTGGTATTTAAAATGATGGCTGAGTTTAAGAAAATAAGTCAAAAAATTGATTTTGGATGAAGAGTTTATAAATCTTTTTCATGTGAAAAATATATGGCAGGACAAGCTAAAAATTGATGACTATTGATGACTATAACTATAGGTGGCTGTGATGATGGTGTTTGTGGTGATGTTGTGGTAGTGATGACATGGAGGTGATATTGGTAGTGGTGATGCAGTATTGATATATATATTTGTATGTTTATGAATTAGAGACCATAACCTGAGGTATGTCCATTGGGTGGACTCACCACTGTTTAATTTGCTGAGCTACCTGTATAATGAATAAATAAGCTATATTGCTTACCCTTAATTCTCCTAATGTAGTTCACATGCCTGAGCATAGATTTATTTTGTTGTTTAACAAATAGTAATTACAACTTCTCTGTCTAGAATTTGGTACTACTGGTTAAAGTAAAGATGTGACCTTTTGTTCTTTGGGAGATTAAAAGTGAACAGGAAACATGGTAAAAGCTCTTCCTTGAAAACTTCTGCATCCATAGAAAAGGAAACTATGAGAATCCCTCACTTTCACCATATTTTTTTCTACTTTTATTTCTGTATCTTTGAGTCAATTATTGTTGCTGAGATGGTATCTGTTTCCCTGACTATGGGAAAGAAGAACAAATGAGTAATATGTTTGGCATCTATCTTTTTCAAAAGGAAGATAAAAAAGGGCGATGGAGCTAAAAAAAAAAATTCTTATTCTCACTTCTTATTCTCACTTTGAAGTGATGCTAACAATGTAAGTACTGGGATTCTGCCAAGTCCAGTTTGATTCAGCCAAGTCCATGATTAATCATGTCATTGTAAACAAGATGAAACCTCTATTTAATAACCAGTGATATAAAAAAGCATTGATTAAGCAGACAAATGATTAAAAGGATAACCAACATTGTAGTAACCCTAATATCAACCACATGAACATATGAACATGTATATGAGCAAAGAATCAAAGTAAATTATCAGTCCAGAGAGGTGAGAGCTGTAGAATCTTCTAAGAGAGACACTACATTCAGGAGATATTTCAGATTATTTCCTTTATTGCATGTGCAAAGTATATAGTACATATATAAATGTATTAATAAAATTAAAATGTATACATATATGTGTATTATTTTACTTATAGATTGTATTATTATATAAAAGTGTATTAAGTGAAATAATACAATATATAAGTGAAATAATACACTTATATA
>PVKC010006458.1:0-31124 GCA_004027635.1 Crocidura indochinensis
TGCCTCCTTGACTTCCTTCTCTTCCCTATCATTATTGGTGTATAAAAAGGCCATTGATTTCTGTGTGTTGATTTTGTAGCCTGCCACCTTGCTATATGAGTCTATTGTTTCTAGAAGCTTTTCGGTAGAGTCTTTAGGATTTTCTAAGTAGAGTATCATGTCATCTGCAAACAGCGAGAGCTTGACTTCTTCCTTTCCTATGTGAATTCCTTTGATATCTTTTTCTTGCCTGATCACTATAGCAAGCACTTCCAGTACTATGTTGAAGAGGAGTGGTGAGAGCGGACAGCCTTGTCTTGTACCGGTATTTAGAGGAAAGGCCTCTAAATTCAGAGATAATTTTAATGTTGTGGTCATGGTTTTTAACTAGTCTTCAACTAAGTTATTAATAATATTGATATAAACAAAAGAAACATTTGAGAAACTGACTTAGACAACTACTTCAGAGATATTGTGCCATTTTTTTCCCTGGAAGATCAATCCAGAAAGAAAACTTACCAGAACTGCTATTCACATTGGGGTAATATGATCTGAATGACTGTTTAGTAGAGGTTGGAAGAATAATAAGATTAATCAAGTGCATATAAGAAAACATTGACATTCAAAACTCTAAGGAGCAGCAAGACACACTAGAGAATGAACGTGATGGAACCAGAAACCTGCATTCTAGATAACCGTGGTACTATGGTAGATCTATGAGTGAACAGGGAAGTGAAAGATAAAGTGCATGATGCCATAGGCAGTGTTAGATATATGTCTGAGGTAGAGAAGTGAAAAACAACCCATGTTTAACATCAATCAGTTTCTAACCAGTATTTGGAATTGCCTAAAATTAAATAAGAATTAATCAGTAATGAAAACATAACTTACTTTTTTTCAGTGGGTAGATCCCCTAATGTAGAGAATAGCAAGTGGGGTTGAGAGATAGTTCCACAATAGCTAAGAAATGGTCTGAATTTACCATGAAAGGTCAATATGAAATGGTTTCAATTTACCAAAGCATTGTCAGCCCACAATTGAATGCATGTCACCCTTCAGGTGCTCTATTTTTGTTTACTTGTTTTCATTCCCATGTTGGTATTTATGGATATTCTACCAGCATGATATAGCTATCTCACTTTAAAAGTTTCCTTCTGATATAAGTGAAACCATTCAAGTCAATTTTATCTAGATGGGTGGTTTCTTTCACTGCCAATTTAAATTATTTTTATAAAAGTACATGCATTTGAAAACCAAGGAAGAAAAGAAAAGGAACACATTTGAGAAAAGAATGGAGTGCTAACATAAACTAGAAATCCATTACAGCATACTCTACAAATACTGTAGGTAATTAAAGACTTTTAAGAGCACCTACAGTATTATTCACTTGTCAGTGGAACTCTTACAGGCTATTATGTAAATACCCATTGAGAAAATGTTTAAAGTGCATGCTATTTACTATTCATAAGTGTTGTTAATATGTATTTCATTTAACCCTAAGGAGCCATTTCAGTCTCTTGTGTGAATTTACATTTATGAATGTTTTTATAAAATGCATATTATTTACCCAATAGGCAGCTCTGACATAAAAAATGCTGGAGCTGATTGCCAATTTAACTTCACATGAGTTTCCACACAATTGTTACTTATATCTGCCTGCATGGTTGGACATCCCTAAGTAGTCTTTTCTTTTAGAAAACTGTGAGTCAAGACCCCTGAACTGTTCAAATGAAGGGATTTTCTAATTTGTTTTGGTGATTCTTGTAATTTTAGTATCACATAAAAAAGCTAGACTATGTTTCATCTTAGAAAATAAAAATTTCAATACTAAAGTTGGCATTCCATAAATTATATGTGTGTAATCACCTTGTTTGCTCTGAGAACTCAAGTCAACAACCACAAAATAAACTCTGTAGTTCAATACTAAAAATTGGAATTACCTTTACTTGACTCCTTAATTCCTTCCCTCTTTTTTTCTTCTCTTTTCCTTCCTTTCTTCCTAATAGCAAGGAATCTTTTCTTTCCTGGCTTTTTCACAGAGATATAAATGATTCCCACTTCACCCACCACTATACCATATGCAGAATTTACAAAAGGAATGAAGTTCTGTTGCCAACACACACAACATATGTAGAATTTACAAATGGAATCTTTTCCATTACACTCATACCCCTAAGCCAGATCAAAGACATAAACAGGGATCAGGAAAAAAAATTACAGAAACAAACTAGTACAAAAATTTATTTTTTGAGATTTTCTCCAAAATGAAAGTCTATATCCCTTCTTTGGAAAGATTTGTGGATGAATGCCCATTTCTAACCCAAATCCTAGAAGGATATACTGAGAGCTCTGAAATTTGTTCAGTTGAGGAAAACAGAGACCTATGCCAATTTGATGGCCAATAAAACTAATATAGATTTACATTAGAGGTCTGATTTTCATCCAGAAAATCTAAAGTGCAGGAACAGGGTTCTTTGCTGTTTGGGTGACAGACACAGCAGACTATTGCTATATTGATATTGTATCACTGTCCTAGAATTTGTCAGGACAAAGATATGGCATTGTATCCTATCGAGTTTTTGTGAGCTTTGCTTTAAAGAAAGCACAAGTATCAGTTAGTGTTGAATCTGTTGGAAAGGCTTTAGAATATATAACTGAATTGTTGGGGACTTCTAAGGAGAATTCACAGACAACTACCCAGGCTTACAAGTATATCTGGCAATAAAGATCAGCAAGGATAAGAGAGCTCCTCAGTGAAAAGAACCAGGGAGTAAAGTATGATTGTGTTCCAAAAGGGTCGATTTCAGCCATCTACCAGGTTGATTCAATCTGAGACCTAGAGCCATTTCTTCTCATTTTTTTTTCTTTCATTTTTTTTTTTTTTGCTGGTAAGGGATAAACAGCAAGTAAAGAAATGGAGATGGTGCAGAAGTATAAACAAAAATGAAAAATACTCTATTTTGAGTGTATAGTAGACAGAAAGAGTAAATGTTCATACTTTACCTCAAAATGCACTATTTCAAATCTTCCCATTAAAGTATGGGAACTGTTTCTGGGTACCAGAAATCTAGGTTGATTTATTCACATCCTTTGGCCACATCTGGAAGATTATTAAAGGACACTTATTTGCATATTTGGACCTTAAATTTTCTTAGGGATCTGTATCACCATCCATGAATCAGCATAATCTAGCCTGTATGTTTAACAGTACCCTAACTACTTTTCAGCCAACAATTGGGTGTGAAAGACCTCTGAACAACAACTAACTACTGCCTCATATTATTGGTTACTGAGATACAAAATAGAACCACAAAATATAAAGTCACTCCTATTGCTGTTTATAGAATATACACCAATTTCAATTACCTTTTTAAGTTATTAAAATATTAAATTAACTTAATTATGCAGGTAGTAATTGGTTCTCTTTTCTGCAGGCAGGTTTTAAAAGTTTTTAGATTGAAGAAGATCTAAAGTGAGGAAAGGATGAGTTGAAAGTGATCGTAGGTCTAATCATTTAAAATTCTGAGTTAGAATTGTTTATTAACAAAACTAAGGAAACACAATTACCTAAGAATCATTGGTCTGCACAAAATGATATGAACAGGGGAAATTATTTCTTGTGAGAAAAATTTAAAGGCATGCTTAACCTTAAAATTATTTTTATAATTTGTATCTAGGGCTACACCTGACTTTGTGCAGTGCTTACTTCTGGATTCAAATTTATACATTACTCCTGGTAGTGATTAAGGGACCATATGTGGAACCAGGAAAGAAAACCGAATTATCAGCACAGAAAGTAAGCCTTATATGCATCATCCTATCTCTCCATCCACTTAAAGATGTATTTTTGTCAGAATCTATGTGCATGTGTATTTATTACATCTAATACATTTCAGTATAACTTCATGGGTTACATTGTCCAGTGCAATGTATACACATGACCTCACATATAAATGCATCTAACTCAGAACTTCACTAAATTCAACAACTACATTATTCATTTTATGTTTAACCTACAGATTCAAAAATAGTATTTTTTAAGAGAGAAATTTTTTATGGTGATAAACTTCAATGGGAATACATCATGCTTGACATTTATGCTGTTTTAGTTAATTTATTTTGTATGGTATGAAAATACGTGTCCTTGTGTGCTACAAATTTTAATGTATTAAATTTATTCCTAAATCAAATAATATTTAGATTGTTATGAGTCATAACTATTATAGTTATATAACATTGTATAGTATTCAGTCTGATATAATATATAATATAGGTTGGCCAACATAAGAGTAGAAAATAAATCGGCAGACATCGTTATTTGTTTTAGCTGGCCATCTAACATCTTAAAATTATTTCTCAATTTCTTTCTTGCATTTTTTACAGAGAATAGAAATAAAAATCTAACTTTCCCACCATAATGCATTTAAGTAAAGTTATATGACTTTTATTTTTTTGATCAAGACAACATATGCTGGAAATTGTTTATTATCTTAATAAAGGAAGTAGGTGAAATTCTAACATGCTTCTTTTCTATATTCTGTTCTGGGTCTGATATTATATCTAGCATTACCTGCCTCAAAGGTTGACCAGTTCTGATAAAGTTGAATAAAAATAACATTATAGTGAATGTCCACCTACCCTGAGCATACTTACTCCAGACTATGGTAATGTGGGAAATAAAACAAATTGTTTATTTAAACTTGGCCTACCTGGGTTTTTGGTAATACAGAACTGAAACAAAATACTCATACTCACAATAGAGAAAAGAGTATAGATATGCACAAAACATTATCAGGCTCCTGTTAGTATGATTTATATAAAAATGCTAAGGGATAGAGATATGGTATAGTGGATAAGACACTTGCCTTGTCCTTATTGGACCCAGGAAACCTTTATGATTCCCTCGACCCACCTGGAGTGATTTCAGATTAAGCCTGAGTACTGCTAGGTGTGCCATAAAATCCTAAAAATTAGAATAAAATAAATAAAATAATTAAATAAACTTTAGAAAATGCTCTTTTTTGAAGCAATTATTTTAAACAGTTGTATTTATTATGTCACATTTCTCTAATATACAAGATACAATTTAATTTTTTAATGAGACCAGTACATTTTGTGTCACAGTCTCATTCTTTATAACTAAAAATTGCTAAGAGGTTAAACTTTCTGAAATAAATACCTGCCAGATTTCTAACTTTGACCATGATAAATTTATGTTTCAACACAATATGCAGTCTAATCATGGCAATTATTAGAACTTTCTGAAAAAAGCAGTAGTTGTGTAGATTTCAAAAATATTCTAGAGTTATATTTTGCATGTTCTGTATTTATTATATAAACTAAATTTTAAGATTTGCTTGTTGTTTTATATGCCTATGTGAAGTTGTTCTCTTCTATAAGAAATAATCTAGCATGATTTCTAATACAATGCACAGAGACATACATATAAAGTGTCAATAGTTATGTTTAAAATCATAATATATCTGTCGTGTTTATGTATATATGCAATGCATAGAACACATTTTATATTTTACATCAGCCATAGTTTCTTCAAAATAAAAATGAAAATTAAATGCCCCAAAAATGCTATTACAATAGTGCACAATCATTGATGATACATTTAGTAACATCCTCTTAGATTTATATTAATTTGCATTAAAATATAGTAAACATTATTAAAGTGACTTTTTGTACAATACACTAAGATTTTAAAACTACCTAGAATGTAAAATATAATGCATTTTGTATTAGTTTTATATAATTTTTCATTGGATTCAAACTTTTAAATAAATTTCTGAAATCTAATGCATCATATTATCAAAGCACAGAAAACCATTATATGATTATAAGGAGAACCTCAGAACTCACTGTCTTCAAATTTAATGGACTCCCAATGCTTTTTCCCCCTACAAAGACTGTTTTTAAGATATTTCACAGTATTTTATACATTATAAATGGATTCCATTCTTGGCTTAGTAATTCACCTAATGGACAATGGATACAAAAAAGCTGTAACTCCAGGGACATTAAATTGGCTCTAAACTCTGAAAATTACAGCTTTTACAAAAAGAAGAAAATACTAAAAACATGTCTAATGCAACACTGCATCTAATTTTCCACTACCTCCAGATTGTGTCTAAAAGCTCCTAAACTTCTTAATGACACAATATGTTAAAATTGCGTTCCTGTATATTTAGATCTTAGAACGATCTCATATATTTTATAACCCCAAGGAGGGCTTATCACCAAGAAGGGCATGTGTGTGTGTGTGTGTGTTGAGGAGAAAAGGAAGTATGAGGTGCTATGTCTATCCCGGAGACTGTGAATTCAGACAGAAGTAGGGAACTTGCCTTCTTCTATGTCATTCTTTGACGCACCAAATTAATTACAAACCCAGATTTCCATTTTAAGCACTGAATAATTCTCTTTCTGTTAAGAAAATGAAGGTAAATAGAAAATGCTTTTATTGACATATCTGGCGATTCACTTTAATTCTTAAGTGTAGCCTCTAATTTAGTAATTTTTACTTTTATCCACTCATAGAGCATGAACAATTCTCTGCAGCTAAACAATACAATCTAGTATGAGGAATAGTCTTATATTCAACTATAGAAACAAAATGCCTCACATTTTGTGAAATACTGTGACTTTAATCTGACTAACATCTGAAGCCAGAATATAAATTGTCAAAAGCATTAATTAAATGACAATGGATTAATTGCTTTATTCTATGAGATATTTTAATTTACTTTATCTATATATCATTTGTGTTTTAGGACTTACCTAGTACTCCTCAGTGCTTGTTCTTTGTGTACTAGGATCACTTTGCTCTGGGGATCATACATATTTGGTACTAAATATTAAATCACGGTCATCCACATGAAAACAAGAATTTTAAATTTTGCACTATCTTTCCAACCATGTAGTCTGACTTTAAAAAGGTACTTTCAGGAGCAAAAAGTTTATACAATGGGAAGGGTGTTTGCCTTGTCCACGTTAGAGCCCCCATATCCTGTATGGTCCCTTGAGTGTAGTGAGTGCAGTATCAGAGTGATTCCTGAGTCTAGAGGCAGGAGTAAGACTTGACCAGTACTAGATACAGCATTAGGTTTAAAAAAAACATATCTACCAGTTTTGCCAGGTTTGGCTCCTGAAACAAAATAAATAGATAACGTATAAAAATAAAAAACACTTCCTAATTCACCTTACTTATCCTTATTGAAAAAAATAAATGATATGAATATTATCACTATAACATAAATTCCACCATTGATTTTACTTTTTTCTTTATTCTGAGGTTAAGTTTCTTTCTCCAACTTATCACTATTATGTGTGAGATATTTTTCACATTTTCAAAAATTTAAAGAAGCCAAGTATAGAAGAAAAAAGCTAGCACTAATTTTATTTCTTTAGATGTTTTCTTTTATAGTGATCATCTGTGTTAGAAAATTTAGTGTTTTTATTTTTGATGTATCTGACTGTTGAAGAATTCATGACAGGGTTATACCTCTTGTATAAATTTGTGTTTCTTTTAAATCAGCACCTTTTAACTATACAGACAAATCAAAATTATTTGCCTAACAAACATTATCCACATGCTCTTTCTTTGAACCCACGCTCCTGTGATTTAGGAAATGTCCTTATCATCTTTTCTTTTCCTTATATAAACACTTTATTTCCAGCTGATTCCTACTTTTCTTCACTGGCTTTCTCTGTTTTTATTTTAAATAAATGCTTGCTTAAAAAGTATTGTAACACCAAGTCCAAACTGTTGCAGTAGGAATTCACCTAGTAATAGCTTCTGAGCTGCCTCAGTTTAAGTCCTATTGTCCTAAGTGTAAATAGTTTCAAATTATTTTTATGGTGTTCAATTTTGTGATGTGGAAATGAGGTAATATGTACCCTAAAACCACGAGAGTCAGCATTAATGTATTCATGTGATCCAAATTAAAATAAGCAAATTAAGGGGAAAAAATGAGTTTGCTAAGGAGATCGGATGGGGAAAGCAAGGAAACATTGGGTTTGGTGGAGGAATGCTGACACTAGTGGCAGATTTAGAGTAGGAATATCAAATGCCCAATTATCTGTTAGCAGTTTTGCAATTCATAGTAAAAAAAATAATAGAAGACTTTCAAAAAATAAATTGTGTCAAGTTTTATTTCCCAGTTTATCTCTTAATTTGCATCTTTTATTTCTTAAAGGCTATATAATGCATCTCTGGTACTCATGCCAAACACTTGACTTTAATGAGAAATTTTCATATTTGTGCTAGCAACTGACTACTCTGCTCTTTCCTTGGTTTGATCAGTAAATTTCCACAAAAGAATTTCCTCTTCATATTTGACCATCTTTCGCACACAGCATACCTTCATAATTATGTGAGGTTTCTGTGGTAAATGCTTTCGACTATTTTTATAAAAAATGTTGTGTGTGAAAATAGGTATTTGCTTCTGTATGTTCTCCCTGTGCCCTTTGTCTCCATTCTTCATCACCTATCAAGTAATGTTTCCCTAAAATCTCTTGAATCTAAACACTTAAAAAATATACTCTTGCCAGGAGTTATTTCTGAGCAGACAGCCAGGAGTAACCTCTCTGCACCGCCCAGTGTGGCCCAAAAACCAATATATATATATATATATATATATGTAATATATATACTCTTTGTAATCAATATATACTCAATATATATATATATATAATATATACTCTTTGCCAACAATGTCATTAAAAAGTCCTATTCCTCTTAGCCCTTGATATCTCTATAATCTGTTCTTTTTTGCTTCTAATTTTTATTTTATACCACTATCATAATATTAATATATTTCCAAAGTTACAATGTATTGGTGTATTTTTATCTTATTACTTAATTTTATTATATTACATCAGTTATTTTAGCATTAAAAACTTTATAAAGTACCTTGATTTATCTTCTCATTTAGATGTGAAGATTGAAGGCATAGGTAAGTTATTCAAGTATTTAAGATTCCAAAATCAAAGGAGAAATAAATGTTTGAATGCCCCCAAACTGCTGCAACATAGTGTACCTCTTGCATGATCTTGCAGCATAGTGTACCTCTTGTTTGCAAGATGTTCCATAGTGTTCTTCAAAACTACAGCTTTATTCTCATCATTTTAATCTTTTAAAATTACATTGTATTGATTTTTAAAGCAAAATTCTGAATAAGTAGTCTCTGTTTATAAAGATCTAGTATCTTCTCATTATTAACAGAGCAAAGTTTGTCTTTATTTGATTACATAATGGCATTCACAAGTTGATCTATCTTCTCTCACTACTATATAGTTCACCCTAAACCCATACCATTACTCTAGTCACTGAAAACATCTCTTCCTTTAAAGTCATGTTCTTCCATGCTTTCAGCCTAGAATCTGTCTAAGTTTATTTCTGAACCAACCACCAAGCATGGTACTTTGCACAACAAGAATCTCTGATGTAAGGACTACACATATTGTTTTCCACAAAGGCTGGAATAGATGGCCTTTCCACCAGTAGTGAATGAGAGTTCCTTTCTCCTCACTTTTATACCAGCAGTGATTGTTACTGTTTTTGTGATGCGTGCCAGTCTCTGTAGTGTAAGATGGAACCTCATTGTTTTGATTTGCATCTCCCTAATGATTAGTGATGTGGAACATTTTTTCATGTACCTTTTGGCCATTTGTATTTCATCTTTGAGGAAATATCTGTTCATTTCTTTCTTCCATTTTCTGATAGGGTTAGATATTTTTTTATTTTTAATTTTTGTCAATACTTTGTATGTCTTGATATTAGCTCCCTTTCTGATGGAGATTGAGTGAATAGTTTTTCCCATTCCATGGGTTACCTTTTTAACCCTAGTTTCTGCAGTTTCCTTTGAAGTGCAGAAGCTTCTCATTTTGATGTAATCCTATTTATTTATGTTTCTATTTGTTTTGACAGTGGTGTTTCCTCCTTGAAAATGCCTTTGGTCTCAGTGTCATAGAGAATTTTACCTACGTTTTGTTTTATATACCTTATAGTTTCAGGTCTGATATCAATGTCTTTAATCACTTTTGATTTGACCTTTGTGCAACTGAACATTGAGCTGTCATATGATCTAGAAATACCACTTCTAGGAATATAACCTAGGACTACAAAAATGCAATAGAATAATACCCTCTGCACTCGTATGTTCACAGCAGTGCTTTCTACAATAGCCTAAATATGGAAACAACCCAGATGCCTGGCAACAAATGAATGTCTAAATTAACTGTGGCACATCTACATATTGGAATATTGTGCAGCTGTTAGAAAAAAAATGAAGTCACAAAATTTGCCTATACATGGATGGATATGGAGACTATTATGCTGAGTGAAATAAGTAAGATGGAGAGAGATAGACACAGAATAGTCTCACTCATCTGTGGGATTTAAGAAAAATAAAGGCAATATAGGAATTGAATATATAGAAATAGAGACAATAGAAATGAGGGCCAGAAGGACTAGTCGATGATATGAAGCTTACCACAAAGAATGGTAAGTGCTGTTAGGAGAAATTACACTAGCAACTATTATGACAATGATAGAGAAATACAATGCCAGTCTTGAAGACAGGTGGAGGAGGTAATTGGAGAGACATATGTGGTAGGAAAGTTGCACTGGTGAAGGGTTTGTGTGCTTTTTATGGCTGAAACTCAATTATGAACATGTCTATAAGCATGGTGCTTAAATAAAGAAATTATTAAAAAAAATAAAACTAGTGTTGGGAAAAAGTCATTTACAGTCTCAGTTGTCCTGTCTTCTTATTCATAGACAAGTTAAAATTAAGAATTATTATGGATATTTTTATCATCATAATTTTGTTTTTCTTGCACTGCTTCTTTTGAGACTATGTTTTTAGTTTTATATAAGTTCAAAATTAATATATCCTTGGTAACTTAATTTTTTTACCATTATGTATTACCAGGTATACTGTTTTACCTTAGAAGTTATTTTTGATTTATGTTAAAATTTCTTCCATTACTAAAAGGTAAAAAGAAAAAAGAACCTGATGTAAGTAGGTCATAACATAATAATTTCTATAAAGAGTCTTAAAATGGCTTGATTAGAAATCATCGTTGCCTCCACTGGATTGTGTAAATTAAAACCATATGCTTATTGATATTTTTCAGGGCCTTTAATAAAATTTACACAGCAAGGGATGCATTTGATATATATCGTTAAGTTTCTTAGTGTTACATGGCCCTAACTGTAGGAATCCAAACATAATAACTGTGTTACTGTTATCTTTAAGGAGTTATGATGTCACTTATGAAATGCCTTCCTCTCCCGTACCTGTCAAGGGACTGGAGTACTTATAGGAGTGATGGTTGGGAGGGGAACTGAAAGAAAAGCCAACGGAGATCTTATTGGCTGGAGGACCCTGAAGCCCAGCTGGCCTACTACCCATCATACTAAGGTTGTGGAGGATCAAGTCCAGAAAATGACTGAACTGTATGCTGATCTGTCAGGTTAGCTGCTTGCTGAACTGTCTGAGGCTCTGTGCTGTCTCAATATTTTGTGTCTTACTCCACACCTTCCTTTTTCCTTCTTCCACATTGAAGGTTATGTTTTTTGTTATACATAACATCTTGACACCCTAAAATTACTAGTCCTGTATCATAGATATTCTCAAATAGATACTAAGGGATACTAGGATCTGGATGTCTGTGATGTCAAAACTACTTTCATAGAATGCCAACAATGTATTTCTTTATCACTTTTATTAACTATATGATATAGTATAAATATCATATTAATATATATTAATATAAAAATCACCCAACAATGATGATGTTAATTTTAAGTTAATGGAATGTGTGATCATAAATGCCTGTGATAAAAACTAGTTCCTATTTCAAGTTCATAAATATTGACAGCTATATAAGAATATAAACTATAAAAGGATTTTAGGAGTAAAATTTTGAGAGACACTGCTTTAGCTGTCTCCTTGACTGTAATAAATTCTAGCATGTCATTGAGAATAGCATCAATAACTGAATAAAAAATTTTAAGATTTTCTTTACATTTTCATAGTATATTTTTAGTTTTGCACTATATCCTGAAATACATTTTCATCATATTTGAAAGTGTTACCAAGATTCTACTTCTGGAACACAGTGCTAATTGTCATCCAGAGCATTGTGCATTTGTAGGAAATTACAATCTGTTTTATTACTAGTCTCAATATCAGCCTATGTATCAAAATTAAAGTATAAGACATGTTTAAAAAATAAGGATGTACACATTTTATTTACTCAGACTCATATAAAATTAAGAAAAAAAATCATAGTTCTGTGTGGTTTATTTGTGAAGGAATGTCTAAATATGCACATATATTCATACTAGAAAAAATGTATAATACATATTTTTCTTTAATGTATTTTAAATTTAAAAAATTTCCTCAAATTATACTCATTTCAACCATTTCCATTTTCTCCAAATTCCAGAATTATATATATACATATATATAATATTTTATTTATTTTCATTTCATTTATTAATGTGTAGTAACAGAAAATGATATTTGGGAAAGTAAATTTTTAGAACAAATAAATGTTCTGCCTGAAATAAACCTTTTTTTAAGAATTTACCAATGTTTTTTGACTTAACTTATTCCTTTAAGGCATACACACAAAAATGCTAAGAAAGATTTCTTGTATTTTTTCCTTCCAAAAATAGCATTTATATAATCATATTTAATCTTTCTCTGTATGATCTTAAACATATAGTATTTTTACTAGTTATTTATGACTTTTCATTGATATTAAATTCATCTGGGACATAAAATATGTATAGGTTAATGCTTATTCGTGACATGCATTATAAAAACAGTCTTTATATAAAGAGAATGTCATGTAACTCATCAAAATTACACAGAAGTAGAAAACAAAGATTTGTAACTTTTGAAATATGTGGAACCCACCAAATAACTGACCTAAAACTAACACAAAAGATAGATAATTAATTTCTCTCACACTGTCAATATCATAGAAACAATTAGTTTTGAAGATGCTTTTAGATAAAATAGAATGGAGATCTAAAAATTTTATCATGAAAACACACTGAGATAAGTCTTTTTAAGTATGAACCTTCCAGGATTACACCTAATTCTCCAGCTCATTGCCATGATATACACTTTCACACATAGCTGCCCTTTAGGGCTCTGCCCACCCCACTTAGACACCCTGTTGTTTCTCACATTTTCTTGTAATTTGAAGATATAAGTGGTGCCAGCTGGCTCCTGTTTAACTCAAGGCAAGATGATATTCAGCTCTTCATGAACTTGGTACACACCTCAGAAAACTTGCCAAAAGAAATGAAGGATTGATGGGTACATGTAATTTAAGTGGGAAGGAAGGTAGCATAGAGGATTCTGTGAAATGATTCTATATGGACCTGGGAAATTTTTTTAGCCAGATATCATTAATACTTATAAACCATACATGAAGCATACAGAGATAAATTGAAAACCAATATGCCAATATGCAAAGAAATATCTAACATATTTGGAAAAAGTTTTATAACAATTTTATTTTATTAAATTGCTCAGCTTAATTTATTTTCTTATTTGGACAGATCAATTGGGGAGAAAGCTATAGAGCGTTAAACTTTAAGTTTATTTTCTTTAAGGAAAATCTACATGGAATAAATAAAGGTGTGTGAAGTTAATATCAACAAATACTAGGTTGTGCTGATCCTGTGAACACATGCAATCTGGACCGAGGACATTCCCCCCAGTTGATGATTGGGAAAGAACAAGGCTCAAGCTGGTGGCCAGAAATACTTTACTATATCCAAATGATACTTACTTAGGACAATAGTAACTAGGACACTTGCAGGGTGTCAGGTCAGAGACATAGGAAAGTCATAGCCAAGGGTTAGTGAGGGGTCAGGGAAAAGAAAAATATAAATGTTGGGGCTTAGGAATGATTAGGGAGCAACAACAGTGGGCAATAAAAGTGATTGACAGGTAATCTTGTCTTTAATCAGAACTCTCTATGATGGATGAGGGACAATCCATAGTCAAAACTAATTGGTAACCACATCATGAGGATTCTGCACCCCTTCTTTGTGCTATTCTTCCCCATTCTGGAGTTGTGCCTCTGAACCTTCACCTCAGGGAGAATTTCCAGTTCACTTGCTCTGTGGGTTTCCAACTGCCAGGAACAGCATCAAGGTGGTGGTGGTGGTGTGTGTGTGTGTGGGGGGGGGGGGTAACACTTGTTTAGTACCTGATATGTGCCTGATATCTTCTAAGTGGTTGATGTGGAATAACTCATTTTTATCTCATAAATACACAAAACTATAATTAATGCTATTGTCATTCACAAAAGAAATAAAATCAATAAAGCATTTTCATCTTTGTGCAACCAAGAGAGATTTTTGTAAACTGAGTAAATCAATATACTATGTATAAAATATACATAGACAAATAAACACAAGGGAATTTTCTCACTTTTTTTTAAAAGCAATTAGAATTTTGTAAACATTTTTAGGATTTTAAAAATTAACTGCTTCTACAGCACAGGATAGGATCTATGTTAGTTTTTATGTACTAACAGGCACTTTAGAGGCAAAATGCATACTTGGTATATGACCAACAACTTCCCAGATCATCATTATTATTCTGTGTTCAATGAACTCTTTCTTCCTTTGCCATGCATTTAATCAATACTTACCAAAAGCCAACTTTCTACAAAGTCTTTATCCCATATATTTATACAGTTTCCTCTCACAATAATAAATATGAAGATGTAAATAGTAAAGTGTTTATCTATACTAAAAATATACTATTTTACAATCACTGGCATAGTATTCAAACTATGCAAGCTTATTGAATACGTGTAAGACAAATATATAACAATTACCACACTCAGATAAAAAAATCCTCACAGCATTAATATTGCTTCCAATAGATTATATAGTTAAAGATAGAGATAGCATGCAGATCTGATTGACTGAATCTTTATTTCACAGCAGTGCTATCAATTGTCTTTTCAAGGTCCTACATTTATTGTTCCAAATAAATTTCATGAGTGTTTTATCGACTTTGAAAAATGTCATGGGTATCCTTAGAGAGATTGCATTAAATCTGTACAATGCTTTGGAAAATATTGCCATTTTAATGATGTTAAGCTTCTCAATCATGAGCACAGTATATATTTTTATTTCTTTGTTTTCTCTCTTATTTCTTCATAAATGTTGTGCCGTTTTCTTTGTATAGGTCTTTCACATCCTTAGTTAAGTTGTCTCCAAGGTACTTCATTGCTAATGAGATTTTTTAAGTCTCTTTCTTCTCTTTCATTATTTGTATATAAAAACACCATAGAATTTTGTGTGTTAAGATTGTAGTCTGCCACTGAACTATACCTATCGATTGTTTCTAGAAGCTTCTTGTTCGAGTCTTTAGGATTTTCTAAATAGAGTATCATGTCATCTGCAAACAGAGCTTGACTTTCTTTTTTCCTATCTGGGTGTCCTTGATATCTTTTTCATGCCTGATTGCTAAGGTAAGTACTTCCAGTACCAAATTGAATAGAAGTGGCAGGAGGGAGGAGAGGGGAAGCACCTTGTCTTGTGTCAGATCTTAGAGGAAAGGTTGTTAGTTTCTCCTATTGAGTATAATATTTGCCATATGCTTGTGGTAAATGGCCTTGACTATACTGAAAGAAATTCCTTCCATTTCCATCCTGTTGAGTTTTTATTGCAGATGATAAACTTTATCCAAATTCTAAAGGAACAATTGCATGTATAACACTGTAATAGGTATAATAAAAATGCACAGTGAGATAAATTTAACAAAAATAGAATTTGCAGTTGAAATATTCAATCTAATATAAAATCATTAATTGAAGTGATCTTAAAGTCATGCACAAAACAAAGAATGACACACAGGATTGGGATAAAAATGTTCCAAATTCATTCTCTGAAAAAGTTTTGGTTCTACTATTGCATTATTCATGTCAAATAAAAAACACAAATCAAATACAGAAGAGATGAATAATATACAATATACATATGCAATAAAATAGTTGAACAATGATTTTGAAGTCATATTTATTTAAATGCAATCTATACTGATAATAGTAGGAGGACAATTCAAGAAGAGTAAAAAAATAGGTCATAATAGAGCACCTTTTTCTGAGAATAAGGTCTAAGAAAAAAACAAAAACATAGGCTAGTTAAGTGAAGCTGTAAAGTCTAGTATCCATGTGAATGTATGGTTCTATTAAGAGATATTGAGATCCAGTTACTAGGTTCTGAGAATTATACATAGCTGATAATTAAAGATGAATGCATGCAGCATGATCATACTTTTTAGTAACTCATAGTTTAGAAGTGCAAAGAAACACAAATCCTTATAATCAGGTGCAGACTAGAAAGAGTAAGATGATAAAGAGTTATGAAAACAAATTTAAGTGAGTCATTTATTCTAACTGAGAAACACTAGACAAATAGGCACATATGTACTGCAAAGAAAAGCAAAGGAAACATGTGATTTAAAATGTGAAATTTACATGGAGTGGTTTTTCAATGAAGTATATATATACATATATATAACTTTTATAAATGAAAAAATCTCCACCCAGAATAAATATTAATGAAAAAAACCATGGAAAAAGAGGGGAGAGAGTTTAAGTAAAGTAAAGTAAATATCTCTTTGACTGCAGTTCCTATAGTAATATGAACCTATTGTATCTGTCCATCTTCACTTGAAATGTGCAAAGTGGCTATTGGCATCCTGTGACATTAGGGCTACTCAGGCAAACAATGGATAAATAGAGTAGAAGGGAATTTCTTCATAGGGAAGAAATTAGGATGGGAAATGGAAATTGATGAATTTCAGAGACAACTGAACTCTGGAATCAAATAAAATGTCAACTACAGGCTCTGCTGTACAGCAACCATTAACTGAATGTGGCTATTTAAATTTAAGTTTAAATGAACTGAAGTTGAATTAAATTTAAAAATCAGTTCCTTAGTCCACTAACTACATTTCAAGGGCTCAATAGTCACAGTGACTAGAGGTTGTTGAACTGATTGTCACAGATATAGAATATTATCATCATCACATTTCATCACACAGAATATTCTATTAGGCAGTGCCAGCTTAAAATTATGACTAAAGAGAAAAGAGTGCCCTAAATATCTGTTTCATGCCCAATTTCTACAGCAAGAAATTTAATACAATATTTAATAGAAGTTGTGCAAATGGGGAATCTTGTGCTTAATCTTAGTGGTAAGGTTTTCAATTTTTTACTCTTGAATATGATGTTTGAGGTGGACCTGTGATAACTGTCTATATAACTATGTTAGGGAAAGTTTGAACAAACCCCATTTATTCAGAGTTTTAATTATGAACAGGTACTAGATCTTGTCAAATTCTCTGTTAATATCATCATATGACTTTTCACTGGTATTAAAATAATTAATTGAATTTACTTTCATATGTTAAACGAATTTGCAACACAGTGGTGAATTCCGCTTTATATGGTGTATGATCTTTATGGTGTGTTGTTGAATTATTCTTACTAATTTTTTGAGAATCCTTGCATCTATATTTATCATGTAATGAGTCTCTAAATGTATCTTTTATTTTATTGGGAGAGTGTTGGACTCCACTCAGTGGTACTAGGGGCTCACTTGTGATTATTTGCCCAGGGATCACTCCTGGTAGACTTAATAATTTATATTGTTTGCCAGAACTCAAGTGTGGGTTAGCCAGCTGGACTCTCTATCATAACCCCCATGTCTAAATTTCATTTTTTTAGGGGGGGGGTTGTAATGTCTGTGTCTGATTTTGGTATTTGTGTAATCCTTAACATAGAGTAAAATATTTGGAAGAATTCTGTTTCTTCAATTTCCTGAAAAAACACTGCAAACTATAACAAGTAAGTCTCTTTAAAGGCTCGCAAAAACTCAATAGTAAACCCACCTGGTCCCCTATTTTTGTTTATGAAAAAACTTATTATAGCAATTTCCTTTAGACTAATTGGGCTTTTCAAGTGTTCCCTATATCTCTTGATTTAGTATTGGAAGGTAAAAGGAATTCAAAAACGTGTCCTTTTCTTCTAGGTGAATGCACATAAGGAAAAAACATAAGCAAAACGATCACTACTTGCAAATGACATACATGATAGTATACTTAAAAAACTCTAAAAGACACTCTTAAAATCTTAAAAAAAGACCTCTTAAAAACAAAAAAAATATGTAAATAAATGTGGAAGACTACAAAATAAATGCAGAGAAATCCAAAGCTTTTCTATTTAGACACCAAAATGAAAGAGAAAGGAATTCAATCAGTATCATCTACTATTCACAATTGTGAATCAGAAAAATAAAGTATCTGAGAATCAGTTTAACAAAATAAGTGAAAGACAAAGAAAACTATAAATCATTACTAAAATAAATAAAAGAAACCACAAGGGAATAGAAATTAATCCTTTGTTGTGGACTGGAAGAATAATGTCAAAATGACAATTCTGCCCAAAGCACTATACAGATTTAATACTCATGACATTTTTAAAAGACAAAATTCAATTGCTGGTGAAATTTATTGTACAAGCAGCCTTAGGGAAAAAGAATATGGGAGGCTTCTCTTTCCCTAAGTTTGTTATATTATAAAGGTATAGCAATCAAAACAGTGGGTCCTATATGAAAGAGGTTCTGAGAAAAATGGGATACAATTGAGAATCTATAGACAGATTGTCAGATATATGATTAGTTAAACTTAGAAAAAAAGGAGTAAAGAATATAAAGTGAGATGGAAAAACCTCTTCAACAAATGATTGAAAATGAAAATGAAAAGTAGGTAAAAAAAATTCAGACTTGGGGCCAGAGCGGTAGTACAGGACATAAAACATCTGCCTTGCACGCTCTAGCCTAGGTTTGATTCCCAGGCATCCCATATGGTTCCCCCAAGCCAGGAGCAATTTCTGAATGAATAGCCAGGAGTGATCCCTGAGCTTCACTGGATGTGGCCCCAGAACAAAACAAAAGAAAACAAAATTCAGACTTTTTTCACATCATAAACAAAAGACAAATAAAATGCATTAAGTATTTCAATAAAAAAATCAGAATTTAGAAACAAATACTGAGAAAAGCATAGAACATGTCATTACATTTAATCTTGAGGCATCTTAAATGATCCAGTGCCATTGGCCATGCTAAAACAAATGGTCCATTTGAAACTAAAAGGCTTCTGCAATGCAAAAGAATAATGAACATAATAAAAGAGATACTGTCCAGGAGTCTCAAACTCAATTTACCTGGGAGTCGCAGGAGGCAAAGTCAGGGTGAGGCAGTGCCGCATAAGGGATTTCGCTTACCGAATATTCGCAATAAAATATCGCATTAAACATTTGCATGCCCCGAACGGAACTGCTCGGGGTATGCGAATGTTTGATGCGATTTTTGTCTTACTAATGCGATTTTTATTGTGATTATTCGGTAAGCGAATAATCGCGAATACTGCGATATTTGAAGGTTGGCCGCTGGCCACAAAATGTTTTACGGAGGGCCTCAAACAGCTTGCGGGCCGCGAGTTTGAGACCCCTGCCTTATAGAGTGGGAGATAATATTTACTCACCATCCATTTGAAAATATCATCACTAGATATAGCACTGGAAAGATTCAAAAATAAAAATAAACCCCATCAAATGAGGGAAGAACAGTGAACAGAAAATTTTATAAGGAAGACATAAATGAAAAAAAAATCTACATCACAATCATCAGGGAAATGCAAATAAAAATAACAAAAAATATAATTTCATGTCAGTAAGACTGGTACACACACACACACACAAATATTTGGTTTTCGGGTCACACCCTGCAGCGCTCAGGGGTTCATCCTGGCTCTACGCTCAGAAATTGCTCCTGGCAGGTTCTGGGCAAACGCCCTACCTCCATGCTCTCTGGCCCCAAGACTGGTACACATTTAAAAAATAAAGAAGAACCACCGTTGTCATGGATCTGGGGGAAAATAAAGCCTCTCTGATAGAATGTCAACTTTATGGATAACTATAGGAACATTTTTTTTTCTCTCAGTTTTTGAGCCACACCTGGTGTCGTTCAGGGGTTACTCCTGGCTCTGGCCTCAGAAATCGCTCCTAGATCCAGGAACCTTCTGGGATGCAAAGGATAGAATTCAGGTTCGTCCTGGGTCAGCAGCATACAAGGCAAAAGCCCTACCGCTGTGCTATCACTCCAGCCCATATAGGGACACTTTTTAAAAAGCTAGGAATTGAGCTTCCATGTAACTCAGCAATTCCACTTCTTGATTTTCATCTGAAGGACCCAAAAACTATTCAGAAAAGAGTTTCCACACCTTTGTTCACTGCAGAAATTTTACAATAGATGAAATTTAGAAACAACTTGTGTAAGAATATATATATATATATATATATATATATAGTACAAAACTTTGATAAATAGAACAATAAATCATACAAATATCTACCATATGGATGAATCTATATAGTAATTCTTGCTGAGTGAAATAAGTAGGAGAGAGCACAGACACTCATCAATTTCTGAGATGTGGGATATAAAGAAACATAGTAAAAAAACTACAAATGCTCAATATCTAAAGAAACTGAGAACTTATGTGTTGAAAAGTTACTATTGTAGGGAAAGGGCAGAGATAAGAGGGGGAAACACTGAAGCAGTGGTTAGAGGAAAGTGACACTGATGGAGCTGTGATGCTACAACAATTTGCATATGAAATTATAAATTAACTATTGTAAATCACAGTTCCTAAACTCAAAATATAAGAGAAAGGAATATAAGTGTGTGCCGCTAAGGGAAGGAACTGTAAAACATTTGTCAAAGAAATTATAAACTGATCCTTCCTGAGAAGGGTTAGGTAATTAATTTTCAGAAGGTTTACTAAAGTCATTTAGTGATCATTTTGGTCAGGCATTCCAACTGTGTTGCAGGTGAGGTTTCTCTGACAGAACTCCTAAATTACTGAGTATGGAAGGACTATTACTCATTTATGAAACAAGCTCAAAGTGAAATGCATTTTTCCCCAAGAAAGATGCAGAGTAAAGGCAAAACGTGGGAGGAAAACCTAAATTTAGAGACCATGCAGAAAAAACAAATAAAATAATTGCCAAGATGCCAAAAACCGTAAAAGATCAAGAAAATGACCAAAGGATAAAATCAGAGTTCAATAATACAGATATTGAAGATCATTAGTCATTTAAACTTTCCTAAAATTAGATGATGTTGAAAGTTGGAAACTAGTTGGAATCAAATAAAAGAATAGACTCAAAATGTCTAATTTCTTTCAAGGAAATGAACTTTGAAAGAGGAAGAAATAGGTTAGCAATTAGCTTAAGTCTAATCTTAAATAAAGTTTCATTCAACTAACTTCATTTCTTGGTAAGGGATAAAAGCCAATTCTTGGTAGCAATAATAATAAAAAAAAGGCATAAAAACTGAGTAACATGGAAAGTCAAAAAGGGTAAACAAGGATCATTTTAAAAAATCACTATGTACTAAGTAAATCCAACTAATTCATCAAGAAAAAAATGTAGCTCAGAGTTTGAGAAAAGAGGGCACATACAAACTGTTTTCTCTAAAGTAAGTAATCTATACAAATGGATATCACATGTATATTTGCTGTTTATTTATTTATTTTATTATTTATTTTAATAATTTTTATCCTTGACATCATTTGTTAACATATAGAAAATTTGAAAATGAATATTGTTACTATCTAATATTTGTGTATTTAGCTATTTTTTATTTAGTATCTATTATGTATTATCATTTTATACCTGTATATTTACTATCATATATTTTGTGTCCCTCATCATGAGGAGCAATGCAATAAACACCACCTCATTTGAAAAGATCAAAAAAAAAATTCTAGGTTATTTAAGTCCACATATGTATATCTATTATGTCAGGTCTTCCTCAATTCTTCAATTCCCCACTGACCTTGATCTATTTCATTCATATTTATAAGATAATTTTTGTTTTCATTTAATAAAGAAAGAAAAAGGAAAAGGAAGTCAGAGATCAGAAAACATCACTTTAAAGATACTAGCATTTAGAAAACTCTCCTCCTTTTTACTTTATACAGTCCACCAACTGCATCTCCATCCCTCCACCACATTTAGACACCTCTGTCCCTACAATCCCCTACAAACACAATTTTAACATTTTATTTTAAAGACTACTTTTACAACTCTTAGCAACAAAATATTTTTGTGCCTTCATGAATTCCCAGTCATTTATAATCATTTGATTTCCCCCTTTCATATTGCATTAATGTAATAGACTGAAAAGTAAAGTGAATAAAATGTCAAAACATGTTGAAAGCTAAATTTTTAGACCTTTCCATACCATATTAATAGATGACTCAAAGTGTAAATTTGAAATTTTCCCAGAATATTAATAAAAGGAATGACTTTAAAATATGACTACAGCACATGATAAAATACTCATTAATTATTGTTAAGAATTAACTGTTTTCTATGTATGGCACACAAAATGTCTACTCAAAACATAACCACGACTTAATTTCTTCAAGCAGAAGTTCTTTTCTTTATTTTTTTTTTTACAAAGTTGTTAATGACTGACTTTCAGCCAGACAGTGTCCAACACCCTTCACCAGTGCACATTTCCTGCCACTAACATCCCCAATTTTTCTCTAATTTCCCTATGTCTAACTCCCTGCATACCTCTGTGGAAGATTATTTGATTAGTTTTATTATTTTTGGGGGTGTTTTTCAGGTCACACCTGTTTGATGCTCAAGGGTTACTCCTGGCTAAGCGCTCAGAAATTGCCCCTGGCTTGGGGGGAACCATATGGGACGCCGGGGGGATTGAGCCACTGTCCTTCCTTGGTTAGTGCTTGCAAGGCAGACACCTTACCTCTAGCACCACCTTGCCAGCCCCTAGTTTTATTTTTTCCTTCATCATTATGTCTCCTTGTTTTTATTCTTGATTATTTGTTTGTTTGTTTGTTTGTTGATTTTTGGGTCACACCTGGCTCAGGAATTATTACTGGCTCTACGCTCAGAAAGTGCTCTTGACAGGCTTGGGGGATAATACGAGATGCTGGGATTTGAACCATGGTCCTTCTGCATGCAAGGCAAACGCCCTACCTCCATGCTATCTCTATGACCCTATTTTTCTTGTTATTGTTGTTCTTTTTCAGCCTCTTCTTCCTCTTATTCTTTTTTTTTCGTCGGTTTTTGGGTCACACCCGGTGACGCTCAGGGGTTACTCCTGACTATTCGCTCAGAAGTCGCTCCTGGCAGGCACGGGAGACCATATGGGGAACCGGGGAATTCAACTGCGGTCCATCCTAGGTTAGCGCAAGCACCTTATCTCCAGCGCCACCGCCCGGCCCCTTCTTCCTCTTATTCTTAAATTCTTCTTTTCCTCCTATTTTTTCTTTTCTTCCCGTATTTTTACTCTCCCTCCTCTTCTTCCTCCTCCTTTCTTCTTCTTGTCTTGTTCTTCTCTATCTCTCTTTTTCTTTTAGACACTGTAGTTTACAATATAGTCACTGAAGAGGTGTTATGCATATCAGTTACTTCTTTTATCAGTCTTTATTATTTCCATACCACTTCCATGTCACTCTCTGCTTTCAGTATTCAGTTCTTGTTCAAGAATTCTTTCTATCATTGTTATAGTGGAATCTTCTCTACCCTAAATGTACTTTCCAATTATTTGTGTTCTTTTTAATAGTTTTAAAAAATATTTTATTTAAGCACATTGTTTTACAAGGTTATACAGTTGGCTTTTCTCCCCACAGTAACAAAGTTATTCAAGTTTTTGTCATAGAATGTACATAGCCTGGAGCTGGAGGCAGGATCTACCCAGCATAGGGTTTTGGGGGACCCCACGTGGAAGGCCTTCTCCCTAACTAGGGTGCGCTGGGAGCCTTCATAGGCCCCCAGCTGTCCCCTCTTCTGCTCCCGGAATCCAGGCCTTCTGGGGTGGCAGCCCAGGCAGCCTAACCAGGTGGGTGTCAGGAGGTGCCTCCTGGATGGGGCCCCAAGCTTTCCCCGCCCTTCCCCCAGCTCTAGGGTGGGAAGGGCACAGGGTGTAGGGCGGGCAGATCCTGGCTTCTGGCTCTCTATCTATCCTTTCTGGAGCTGGAGGCAGGATCTACCCAGCATAGGGTTTTGGGGAACCCCAGGTGGAAGGCCTTCTCCCTAACTTGGGTGAGCTGGGAGCCTTCATAGGCCACCTGCTGTCCCCTCTTCTGCCCCCGGGCTCCAGGCCTTCTGGAGTGGCAGCTCAGGCGGTCAGACCAGGTGGGTGTCGGGGGTCTTACCTGAATGGGGTCCCAAGCATTCCCCGCCCTTCCCCCAGCTCTAGCATGGGAAGGGCACAGAGTGTAGGGCGGGCAGATCCTGGCTTCTGGCTCTCTATCTATACTCTCTGGAGTTAGAGTCTAGCCCCAGCCTCCTCTCTTCTGCCCCTGGCTTATAGGCCTACCCTGGGTTCTAGTCCAGGCAGCCAGAAATGGTGGGTCCTAACTTGGGGTGTGCTGATATTTGCTAGGTTGCACTAAATGTCACTGGCAATTTCTGACCAGTTTACATATGGAAACCGCCCCACGTGCATCACCTGTATTGAGAGTATTCCCTAACCTTATGTTAAGTTTCGCATATCCAGAATATCCATTTTGTATTCTGCCCTTTCCCACTCTACAAAGCTTATTTTTACTCCTTTACTCTCACCCTCCCAAACATCACTAACCCACATTACTCTTTTTAACTTCAGTACTGAACAATCCTAATCACAGACCAATGCTATGCATTGTGTGTAACAACCCCCAACTATTTCAAAAGACATACAATGGACACATATTTCTTTTGAATATTCTATGTGTTTTTTTCTTTGACAGCTATAAGTCTTTCTAAATATTCTCTTGTACAGAGAGGGTTCTAACCACTTTTTATCTTCTCTTTATGAGCTGTTCAATAAGAAATTTCGGTGAAAGAGTCCCCCAGTTTAATGCCTTTTATTGAACCATGTCATGGGGACTGTTGGACTTGTTCTTATGGCCCCCATATGTGCCAATAACGCCAAGTGGCATTGTTCCTTTTTGTATAGGCACATTAAAATGGGAAAATACTATAATACAAATAAGATCCTATCTAATAGAGATTGGAACACACAACTCTTGTAGTGCAAATGGACCTTATACCCTGAACACTGACATAACGACCTGGCACATGCCTCAGAAGAAAGGGCATTTTCCATTCACCCCTGAACCATGGAAGTCATACACGAAACATCCAAGTTTCTCTATAACATTACCAGGAAGCAATCCTTTATCACGGAAGGCCCTACCACTGCTCAGACATCGAACTGCTCAAAAGAGTCTTCCCTTAACACTAAGAAGACTTAACATCAAGGACCTGCTTACAGGATAGGGCTTCCTGCATTGCCCTTTAATTATGAGGTGAAACGAGAGAACAATCTACATCCTGACTTCAATGTAGGATATACAGATTCCAGGATCTTTAATACAGAAACATGATACCAACAACAGAGACTGTGTGGAAAATAAGAGTTTTGGCACTACAGACAAAGCCTCAGATTGGACGATCTAGCTTGCCTGGAGCCTAGAGTTGGTCTTATGCCAGGAAACTTCAGGGGTAGGGTCTCTTTGTATTTAGGCCAAGGCTATTCCTTTACATGCCCTCATATTTTGGTGGGCCTATGCAAACAACTACTACCACTCTAACACCGTTTTTACTGTGCTCCTTTGACTCTAATCCTTAAAAAAAAACACTTAAAATTAGAGGTTAACTTAAACTAATATGTATGTACATGGAAATGTAAAATATACTATGCCTCTAATGTTTAAGGAGTTACATAAGTTATATGGCTTTAGATTGCCTTGTGTGCTGTTAAGAAATACTATAATGTATATAATTATATAACATTATAATTATAATATTGTAACCTGGGGACTTGATGGATACAGTAATTGTACATGGATTCTGTTTTATTTATCTTTAAGTTCTTTGGCCGAAAGTTCAAAGTTAAGATATCAGCAAGGGGACTTATTCTGAGAATTATGTTATGGGTGATTGTCCTTCCACTGTAACTTTACCTTGTCCTCTTTCTTTGCATCTTTGTTCTCATAATTAAAAATAAAAAATTAAGAAAAAAAAGAATGTACATAGCCATAGCCTTTCACCAGTGTATATTTCCTGCCAACAATGATACAAGTTTCCCTCTTTCCCTACTACTTACCATCTCTCCTGCCTGCATTTATGGCAAACATTTTTATTTCTCTCTCTTGTTTCTTTTAGACAGTGCAGTTGGCAGTACTGCTAATAAAGGAATATCATTCATATAATTTATTTCCTTTCAACTCTGAATTCTTGTCTAGAGGAATCATTTACAACTAACTAGCATTGTCATAGTGGTCCCTGCCCTGCCCTTAGTCCTATTTGTGGCAAGTTTTCTACCAGGAATTAATCAGTTGAGTCATACCTTTATTGTTTCTGGATATTATTACCATATTATCTTTCTTATTTTATATCACATAAATGAGTGCAATAATTACAAGTTTATTCCTCTCCATCAAAATTATGCTCAGCATAATACTCTATATATAAAGTAAAATTTATGTGTAAGTAAATTCATGTATAAGTAAAATTTGTGACTGCATTTTTCCTAACTACAACATAGTATTCCATTGTGTACATGTACCACTCTTTCTTTATCCACTCACCTGTTATTAGTAACTTCAGTTGTTTTAAAATTCTGGTAATTGTATATAATGTTGCAATGAACATAGGAATACAGAGGACTTTTCTGTATTGTGATTCTAGTGCTGCTAGAACATATACATAAAATTAATATTTCTGGATCATATGGGAGCTCAATATCTAGTATTTGAGAAATATGACTATAGTTATCAATATAGCTAGAATTGTATACATTTCCACTAAGTGGAAGCTGCTTTCTTCCCACATCAATGCCAACACTTGTTGCTCTTATATTTGGTGATATGTTTTTCTCTGTACTATGACATGAGATCTCATTGTTGTTTTGATATGCATTTCACTCATTATTAGTGATGTAGAGCATTTTTGCGTGCTTTTTTACCATCTGTATTTTTTTCTTTGATGAAATATCTGTTCATTTTCTCTCATTATTTTTGAATGAAGTTAGATGTTTAACCTACTGTTCCACCAGTGCATTATATATCTTAGATAATAACCCCTTATTATATGCTTATTGGGTGAATAGTTTCTCACATTCCATGGGTAGTCTTTGTATCCTAGTTACCATTTTCTTTGATGTGCAGAAGCTTCTCCTTTAATGTAGTCTCATTTATTTACCGTTGCTCCCACATGCTCGCCCAGTGGTATTTCTTCCTTGGAGATACTTTAGTCTTAGTCTCAGTGTCATGGAGCTATTTGCCTATGTTTTCTTCTATATACCTTATAGTTTCAGGTATAATATCAAAGTCTTTAATCTATTTTAATTTGATGTTTATGTAAGGAGTTAAATAGCAGTCTGAGTTTGGGTTTTTTGCATATCACTGGACAACTTTTCTAACCTCACTTGTGGGAGAGTCTTTTCTTGCTCCACTTTGTATTTCTTCTCAAAGATTAAGTAAATGCATACTTGTGTTTTCATCACAGAATATTCAAGTCTATTTCATTTATGAGGGTCTGTCTTTATATTAATATAATAGAGTGTTGATGACTACTGCTTAATAGTAGAATTTAAAGTTGAGGATACTTTGATTCCTCACATCTTTTTTTTTTTTTTTGCCAGGAATAGCTTTAGCTAATCATATACTTTATTGTCCCATATGGTTGTTCAATAGTGATTTGTTTAATTTCTACGTTTTAAAGTTATGTATTTCTGTTTGTAATTCTCTTCAATTTTAAGTGTACCATGGTTCGTACACTTGATTTTATGGAAGTAAGTCTTATGAACCATCATGTATTCTATCTTGGAGCATGTCCCATGTGCTTTGGAGAATAAGATATATTCATCGTTGTGGGGATTATAAGCCCTGTTCAATTTCCTTACTTATGATGAACCTGCATAGGCTTTCTATATCTTCCTCATTCAGCTTTCTGAATGAGAAAGACTCAGAATCTATTTTTCTCAGTTCTCCAGCTTGAAGAGCTGAAGTTGCATGAAGAGTTGCTTGAAGAGCATGAAGTTGTTAATTGTAACTTAGCTTGATATTCTGAATTACTGAAGGATCCATTTAGCCTCTTTCATATCTGATCCAATTTATTTTAACATTTTCTCTTCTTCTTTTTTGAGACTGGCTAGTGATTTATCTATCTTGTTTATTCTTTAAAAGTACAAATTCCTGGAGTCATTGATTCCTTCAATTGCTTTGGTGTCAATGCTGTTAATTTCTGCTCTTTTTTTTTTTTTTTTACTATTTCTCTCCTTCTACTACATTTTGTGGTTGTTTGCTATTCTTTCACTAAATTTTTGAAATAGGAGTTTAGATTTTATATTTGAACTTTTTCTTCTTTCTTAACTTAATATTGCATTTCTAAGAATTTTTCCCATTTTTTGTTTGCTGTATTCCATAGATATTGATAGCTTATTTTTTTATTGTCATTTTTAAGGAATCTTTATTTTTTTTCTTTGGTTTTATCTTGCTATTCTGCAGTGCTTGCTCAGGGTCCACATGTTAAATTTTTTCTCTTCCTTCTTTCTGTAATTAAATTCTACTTTCATAGTATAATGGTCTGAGAAGGTACTTTAAGCAGCTTTTATTTTCACAAATTTATATATGTTTTACTTATACCATAATATATGATTTGTTCTGGAGAATGTTCCATGTGAATTATAGAAGAATGTGTATTCTTGGAGATGAAGAGGTTTATAAATGACCAACAAATATAAGTCCTTTAGCTCTCATTTATGGACCTACTACTGATATTCTGTCTGATTGATCTTTCTAGTGGTCAAAGAGGAGTATTGAAGTTGCCCACTACTATTGTATTTCTGCCAATGTGTTTCTTTAGGTTTGTTAACAGAAGCCTTATGAACTTTTCTGTACCTTCATCTTATATATAAATGTTGATGACAGTATTTTGGTATATTGCTTCCTTAATCAATACATGTTGTTCATCATCACCTTCTTTATATTAAATACTATAGTCTGATGCGAGTATGGCCATCCTTTTATTTTCTTTTGGCTGGTATGATTCTTTTCTTTTATTTGTTTGGCTATCCAGCTAATTTATGGCTATTTACTGGGGAGCATATTCCATTGACATTGTGAGATATTAATGAAATATAGATCTCTGTTTCCCCTTTTGTGTATGTTTATGTGGTATCATGTTGTTTTGCAAGAGTGGCATTTTAGTAATTCCTTGAAGAATTACTCTTGGCTATGCTCTCAGAAATCACCCCTGGCTTGTGGGACCATATGGAATGCTGAGGGCATGCAAGGCAAACACTTTACTGCTTGTACCATCTCTTTGGCCTGACTAGTTTATTTTTTAACTCCTTCAATTCCACTAATATGACTCTTTGATGCCATGAATCAGTTAATTTTTAATATGGTAAATTATATATCCAATGATTGTTTTTTTCTACTGACATTGCATGAGACATTGATTTAAGAACATCATCTGTGAGGCTTAGAGCTTTATTTGACAAGATTTGCTGCAGCTAGTTTTCTGTCTGTGAGCATGTGAATTCCACTGTTTTACCATTTTTCTTAAAGATTTTTAGGAACTTTGATTTTAGATTCAGATTACTATATAGTCTCAGACCAGAACAGTTTTCAGCAAACTGTTACTCTTTGTAATCTTTTAACCTAACAATCTTTGTATCCTAACATGTTGTTCCAGTGTTCATGCAGGTGGACAGCTAATAGTCCCTTTTGTATAGAGGCTAATTGTGAAGTTATTTAAAGTAAGATATAAAAACTATCACTAATTATCTTTTGTGGGATTGGAGGGTGGAAATTGTTGTGCAGACACTAATATATCTATGTGGTTTTGGGTTTGAGAGGAAGGCAGTGGTACAGAAGGGGGACAAGGGACCCAGAGAATAATCACCCATGGCACAGGGTCAATGAGGCAGGAAGAGGATAAGAGCCTTTGATGCACTTCTGTTTATGTACTTTTAAAGTCCAACGATTTTCTCATTTAAGTTTATTTTTAATAAAGGGTAAATTTAAGTTCCTTTCCTAAAAATGTGAAAATGTGAAATAAAATATCTGTGTTAATATTCCTTTTGATGTCTTTTGTTTGTTTACTTCATTTATTTCATAGATATGCCATGCTGTTAAGGAATTTTGCACTTAGGGATCATTTATGTAATTGCAGTCCCCATATTTTATCAAATTTATAAAGTGAATCAGAGCCTAAGAATACAATGCATTTGATGTAGCCAACATGAGATAATATTAATAGGCATTCATCTCTCTTAATCTTTCTTGGTTTTCAGCTAAGGCCAGAGAATAGCCATGCAAGAATCTCACCTTACCACGTTTGGGAAATACATGATACAACAAAACTATTAAGAGTTTGAGAGTTTTGAGAATTTCAAATTAAATTGAACGTATCCCTGAGCTGTTAATTGTCTTTGTGTTAAATATCTCACAGTGATGAAATGTTAATTTTACTTTTCTCGGAAGACTCATGAAATCCAATCCAAATAATGAAACACAAAATCTTTGTGCTTTACAAGAATCAAGTGAATCTGGTCACTTTATAGTTCATAAACTTTAAATACTTTGAGTTCAGGATGTTACCCGAGGGAAAGAGGAGAGAGATTATTAACAAACAATCACATTAATAATAATTCCAAAGGTAGATGGGAGCACAAACTTTTTTTCTACATTAAAGTGCATATTACTTGCTTCATTTATCACTATAATACCTAGTAGGAAATAAACACAACACAGAAATTCACACCTTCTAAAAACAAGGAATGAGGGGCTGGAGAAGTGGCGAAGAGCGGTAAGGGTGACTGTCTTGCCAGCGCTGACAAGTATGGATCAAGGTTTAATCCCTGGCATCCCATATGGCCCCCCAAGCCAAGAGCCATTTCTGAGCTCAAAAAAAAAAAAAAAAAGAAGTAAGAGATACCTATTATTAATGACTTGAATTTCAACTACGACTCAGTTCTTGGTGCTAAATTT
>PVKC010006459.1:0-14240 GCA_004027635.1 Crocidura indochinensis
GGGATCCTCCTAAATATATGAAGCTTTTCCATTTAAATTGGAATGGACATTTTAAAATGGAATTTAAAATCTTCCTGGACACTTAAATAGAACAATATTCTTAAAAGCATCTATGATTTTTATCATGAATATTAAAGAATACTACCAATCCTTAATTTTTAGAATCAATATAAATGGATGCATTTGGTTATTAATACTTACATATGTGCACATGTACACATGTACATATAAACTGATGGGCTCTTCTGATAGCTGGCATGAACAGTGGTATGTTTTGCAAAGACATTTTTCAACAAATAACAAATATAAATAAAATGTTTTAAAATCTATTGTACTAACCTATGATTACAAGTAATAAAAATTGTAAGGCAATTTATAAATAGAATGCATATAAATATACAAATTATAGCATATTGTTTCAAGTAAAGAACAGACATGCCATCATGTTTTGAACTATATTAATAGAGATAAAGGTAAAATGATGTATACATACACACATACTGAATGAAAATTCTTTCCTAGTGCTGATGATATTACATCAGCATTTAAAAATAATAAAAGCTTAGTTTATTTCCAGTTAAAATCACTAAATTTTGTAAAAAAAGTGTTAAAAAACTGATGCTTTGTAGCTTAGTGCTAATATTAAATAATTAGAAATAATTTAGAAAAGCCAGCATATTGTTTTGTCTATAACAGTGTTACTCTTAAAGATGCCTGAACGAGTGTGTGTATAAAAATTGTTAGATCAGAAGTGAAATAGGAGGACAAAAGCATCTGTGTGAAGAGGAAATTTAGGGTGATTAAGAAGCAGTGTAGCCCTAATTCCATTTTGATAGAATAGTAACTTCAGAATTCATTACTCTAATCATGACATTTCAGTGCTAAGAAGCCTGCAAGTACCCTGAGCACATATGTATGTGTTTGACTGTCCATTGTATTCAGCATGGTGAATCAGGAATTAGGGAGTGTTAGTAATCCAATATAGGCAGCAGAACCCTGGGGTATCAGATATCTCCAAGGCTTGTCAGAGTATACGGTTCAGAGGGACACCATGCAAATAAAGAAAATTAGGTCAGTGTGTTACAGAATTAATTAGAATCATTTTGGTATAAGAACCACAACGAGCTTTCCAAAGGTATTTCAGAGGCTGTGGAATTTTTTAAACAATCAGAATAAAGATTTGCATAAAGGCAAAACAAGACATCCCTATTTGAAGTGTTAGAAAATCCATTTTTATTGTTTATTCAGGTAAATAGTAAAACAAATCAAAGGCATCTCAGAACGGAATACTGTCGCACAATATGTAGGGTGGGTGCAGGTAAGTGACATGTGACAAACCAGCATTGCTAATCTCCCTGAGAGCCTAGAGATAAATTAAGCAAAATTATCAAATTTTCATTTTAGAATAAGTCTGTAGTAACTCTCTCTGGTCTGCTAAAATACTGCTTCCTCAAGAGCATGAAACAGGGACAGGTCTCAACTTGTCCAACATCAGGGACCAAATCAAGCCCTTGGTGATTTTCATCAGCTGTCAGGAGCGGGCAGATATTTTTGCAGGACCAGGCAGGAAATTAGTCTATTAAATTACAGCCTTTCTCTGAGAGGCCTGGCCAGGCTCCTCCCCCTTCCTACAGATGTTCTATCAAAGCAAGTCTTTGTGGCCATTTATCTTGCCAAACTTAAAATACCTTCTCCAGAATGAATTTCTCCCTCAGTACTTGAGGTCTTTGTGCTTTCTGTCTTGCTTCCCTGATCTTGTATGGATCTAAGATTAATTTGCACTAGCTAGGAGTGTAACAACAAAATCAATTTCAATTGGGTCAGATGGGGTCACTTCGGGCTCAGTAGTGTGCGAAAGAAATAGATGATTATCATTCTAGAAGCATAAAGCTAAAGTTCAGTATTAGGAGAGAGCAGAAGCACATTCCCATAAAAGCAATAAATAATTTCCCCAAAGCTCAGAAACAAATAGAAAATGGCCTTATTTTCCATTAGAGTTTCCAGAAAATTAGCAAATGAGATTTGATATACTATTGGTAGAATTTCATCAGAACTATATGTTCTTGTTACTGGTACTGTCATATGTGGGACTCCTATCCTGTCCTTATCCTGTCCCATGCTTAAGTGACACACACACAGCACACACACACATGCACACACATGCACACACATGCACTTTCTAGAATATTCCTTTCCATTCAACATAAGCACATTAAGATAAGAGTTTGAAGCAATTCTTCTGAAAACAAAATACTCTGGTTTTATTAACGTTTTTCTGTCACAGAAAAGTAGATCAGTGGAATAGGCAGTTAGAGACTAAATTGCATCCATGCTGTGTGCTGGCTTTGCTTACTGAAATTAAAAATAAAATGAAGAATATAAATAAAACTTTCTAATTTATATGGGACAATTTCTAAGTCCCAAATGTTTATTGACAGTTTCAATGTAGGAAATATAGTTCACTATCCATTACTTATTTTGATTAGAACTAGATAGTACAAGTAATGTAAATATATATTGTGCTGAATATTGAGAGTAACACAAAAGACTAACTCTAGGTTGAGGTCTTTTTCTAATAAGTTGTGCCACAAGATACTATATTTAAAGATCTGTGTTTAACAAAGATATTTTACTTAAAAATAGGTAAATAGTACAGTGGGTGGGGTGCTTGCCTTGCATGCAACTGTCTCAAGTTCTGGCAATTTAGTGTCTAAATTCTGGCAGAATGACTGAGTGTAGAGTCAAGATTAAGCCTGGGTGTGCTCCCCAAATTACTGTGGTGACTCCAAAACAAAGTAGATAAATGCATTTAAATATAGAAAGAATTATTGCAGGTAGTTGTTGGTATTATTTCATTTCATTGCCACAAGCTAATGGAAAAATTGTTTTATGTCTCTGGTTTCAATTATACAGATAAAAATCTATTCTAGCAATGTTAATCAAAACATGGATTTAGTCTAAGCCAAGGATTGACATAAGGACTGAAATAAAATAGCTCTAAGCTGAGGGTATGTGGTTTACTACTATGATACTTTTACAAACCATCAAGGGATTCCAGACTTTGCAATTTGCAATATATTAAAATATATTGAAAGTATTATGCAACCACTAGCAATCAAGCCATATCTATAGAAAGGTGTTCCATATATCATTGCATTAAACCTACATAAAATTTAGTTATTTTGAAGAACAAAACTGATAGAGTACTATCATGGATTTAAATTGAATCTGAAATATATAGTTTTGTGCTTTCTAATCTAAGTGATCAGAATTTTCATTTTTCAATATGAGTAATTTAAGGAAAGATTTATATAAGGAAATAATCATATAACACAAATAGTACATAATAAAAGTCAGATGTAATGCTATAATTCCATTCCACCATTCAACAATGATAGAGGTGATGATAAGAAAGATATAAAATACAATGCATTAATGGGTATATTTATAATTTTTTTTTCTTTTGGGGCCATACCTGGTGACACTCAAGGGTTACTCCTGGCTATACCCTCAGAAATCGCTCTTGGCTTGGGAGATCATATAAAATTCTGGGGGGTCTTCTGGTCCCACCTACATTAATGCTTGCAAGGCAAATGCCCTACCACTTGATCCATCATTCCAGACCCAATTTTTTATAGAAAATTATGGATATCCCTGTACTTATTATAGAAATAAAATTTTGAATGAGTTTATTTTCTCATCGTCCAGAATGTACTTGCTAATAGGAGTGTACACATTACTATATTTGCTATTAAAAGTAAGATAGGACAGACGATAAGAATATAATTCATAAAACATTAGGCTTTCATGGGAAATTATGATAGGGCTAGATTACTATATATTCATGAAGATAAATTTTGTCTAAATTAAATCCATTGGGAATAGTAGCAAAAATAAGAAGTTTACTTACTCTAATGTGCTTATTATGTTCTAAGAGATTTCTCTGACTATGCACATCAGCAAAGACTAAAATCTACAAAACACACCATATGAAAAATCAGAACCTTGAAGCTTGTCCTTGGTTCAGTGCATTATAAAAGGGTTGTAAAACATACCACTTAAAGGAGAGTCTTTTCAGAGACATTCTTATCACTTGATCTTACCCAAAAGGTTGAGGTGTAATGAGACATTCTTGTGGAAAAAAGCATTTGACTACTCCTGGGGCATCAATAGTGATTGGCAAAACTAAATTTAAAATCGGGATGTAATAAGGTGAGAATTCCCTTTTTTTTATTTAAGGAAATGGTAGCGGATAAGATTATATCATGATTTCTAAAGTAATAGATCAGATAAAAATATACACTGGGGACCAGAGAGATAATATGGCAGTTTAGGTACTTGCATTTAATGTGGATGTGGCTGACCCAGTTTCAGTCCCCAGAACCCCATATTGTTCCCCAAGCTCTACCAAGTGTGATTCCTGAGTGCAAAGCTAAGAGTAAACTCTAGGCACTGTTTTGTGTGGCCTTCAAATCCAATATATACATATTGGTCAGTATATGACAAAGTAGTAGAGCAGATTGCTAATATCCCTAAAATATTTCCTGCCATGTGGCCCTGAAATGTGCTCTAGCCCTCTGAG
Organism: Crocidura indochinensis; assembly: GCA_004027635.1. Classification (NCBI taxonomy): domain Eukaryota; kingdom Metazoa; phylum Chordata; class Mammalia; order Eulipotyphla; family Soricidae; genus Crocidura; species Crocidura indochinensis. The sequence continues at coordinate 4,583 of PVKC010006459.1, forward strand.
CTATTCCCTTGACTCCGGCATTTTGTAAGTTTAGTAAGTGTTTCTAATGCTATTTCTCCAAGTTTTAGATAAATAACATTAAGGCAATATTAAATGTATATATTGGTGTATATTGAGAATAGTTTCAGAAATCAATATCAAATGGATATGTATATATACATATATATGCATATATACATGAAACTACATTTTGAAAAAATAATAGTCATGAAGTAAAACAAATATTTCCTATTATAGATAAAAACTATTTTCATAACAAAAAGCTTATAAAAGATCAACACTAAATCTATTAGTTTAATTGAAATCCTTTGTCCTCTACTTAATTTAATGAAGTAGAAACTTATGGTTTGTACTGCCAAGTACTTAGATTTTATATTGCTCTTCTACTTCCCATTTAATTTTTCCTCTATCAAAAACTGGTGCATTAAAACAATATTTGATGGTCTGAGTAAATTTTTTATAGCAGGATAGCTAGGTTGGGTCCCTATTACCACATAATACCCTGAGCATTATAGGAATAATCCCAAGCACAAAGCTAGAAGCAGTTCCCAAGCAATATAGCTACTGCCGCAGTTTTTGAAGTTTGTTACTGTATTAATACTAATAATAATACTATCAACATAAAATATATTGTAAATGTCCAAAAATTTTGTTGAACATTTATGGTATTCAAAATAATTTTTGAAATATTAACTTATATGAAGATTTTTCCATAAAGCAAAGCATATTGCTTTCAAAGTGCATGGTTTGAATATTCTGCACACATATATGAGTACATATATGCACACAGAGATATATGTACATATTTATATATAAACACCTATATCCATTCCTACATATAAAAAAAATTTTATGTTTCTAAATGACAGAAGTTGCTTCTTAGTTCTTGGGTAATGCATCCTTAAGTGATTCAGTCTTTGGTTTAATGCCACATATAAATATCAAATATAAATGGTGTAGATCACTACTAACCTAGGAGACATATTATTTCCTAATGTGATTAATATTTTATTTCTGATTCTTTATGGATTAATTTCTCATTAAGCAACATATCACTCTACTCCAACAAATATGTCATCAAGTATAACAGCAATTTACATATTAAAATAATAATTTTTGAAATTATCCAAGGTTGACACAAGAGAAGAAGAAACAGCATTCAGCCCAAGATTGAAAATAAGATTGGATATTTATGGCATGTTAATTATATCAAAACATCCTGAGGTCTTCTGTAATTGACATTGTAGAAATGTTCTAAGGATAATTTTAATGTATAGATTTATATAAGATATCCACTTCAATTGTCTATAATAATGAGCACTTGGAAAACATTTTAATGAAGCTGTAGAGATTCAATGAAGTCTAATAGTCTTATGAATGTGCCTATATAAATTAAATACTAAGTAGTTATATTAGATTTATTATATTTATAAATGTGGTCACATATTGACTAAAATATAAATATCTCATTTCATATTAAATTATATTTGCATTTACTATGAACCCAATTATATAACTTGGACATACTATTCAAAATAGTACATATCTTAGCATGGAGATAATGCAGGCAATTTTTATTTATAATTTAGTTTTTAGAGTTTTCGATATATTTTACTATACCTAATTACTGATACTTATTTTTATAGAAGACATATATAAAAATACATTTTTAAGCAGTGTGAAATTTACCTATTTATTCAACTCCTTGTTTGTATATTTTCCAATCAAAACCAGGTCCTAAATTTAAAATACTGATAATAGTTTACTCAATATTTTGGGCAGGGAAATTTTGGGCCAAACCTGGTTATTGCTGTCTCTACATTCAGGAATAACTCCTGGCAGGCACCCAGAACCATATGGGATACCAGAAATTAAACGTGGTTAATTAAAAGAAATTAAAAGTGGTTGGCCACTTGGAAAACAAGTACTGTCCCCTCTACCTTATCTCTCCAAGTTTAGTTAATATTCCAGCAAACTGTGCTTAGTTGTCAAATCTGATAAAACTAGAGGAACTCGGGGCCGGGAGATAGCATGGAGGTAAGGCGTTTACCTTTCATGCAAAAGGTCATCGGTTTGAATCCCGGTGCCCATATGGTCCCCCGTGTCTGCCAGGAGCAATTTCTGAGCATGGAGCCAGGAGCAACCCCTGAGCACTGCCGGGTGTGACCCAAAAACCAAAAAAAAAAAAAACTAGGGGAACTCAAGATGCTGACAGTGGTATTTTAAAATAGTGTGTTTAACTACTTTGTTGGATTAAAAAATTGCCTTGTATTAATAAAATGGAAAATAGTACCTGTTCTACTTTGAAATATAGTACTAATAATTTTGTATTAAGAATGATTGTACTACTATTAATAATAATTGTTTCATTACTTTTCTTTTCTTTTAATATTTGTAGCATGTGCATATATGAATATATTTTCTCCTGTGGTAATAATATCTTCTTGTACAACAGAAATGGTCTTCACTAAAATGATGCTTATGAAACAAAAATGCCCTAAGGTGTGAATTTTTCCCTGTTTTCATAGCAAGGATTCAGGTGACTAAAGTTTCCTCAGATTTCCTTACTGCCTATAAGTTGTTGTGCAAAGCAAAGTCTTATTAGAATTATTTGATTAAATATTTAATTATCAATCATTTAAATTTCAATAGAATAACTTTTTTTTAACAATTTTGCTTTTACTTAGTGTAAAATACGTACTATTATACAACATAGTTCTGCCTCTAAGTCATCAAACAATTATAAACAAGACTGAGTTGAGTTCTTTAAATCTGAACTGTAATGCAAGCGTGGTAAAAGAGATAAAAGACATTTTCCAAGATGACAAAAAAGTAAAATTAAATCATCTTTATAATAAACTAATAACATATTTTCTAGTTATAGATACTTATTTAAGCAATTTTTGGGAGGAAAAACAGTATTCCCACAGTGCTAGAATCTTAGGGACAATTATGGGAACACTTGATCAACCTAATTGGACAGTTCCGTACTATGACCAAATGATATAGACCTACTTAGATTCAGTGATGTTTGGGATCTCTAGAATTATACCTAGTGATGATATTTAGGGAGATGTGATATCGGAGATCACATGTTAAGAAATTTCAATAGATGATAACAACCCTATATGTTAACATCATTAACTTATCTATTTATATCTTAAGAAATATAAAATTAATGTGCCAAGTTTATTCATGTGGTAGTGTTCAAAACTATGTTTCTAAGTTGTATTCTTAGACATTAGACATTCTTAGAACTTTCCTGAAAATTGGCTATTAGAAAATAATTGTGGGGGCCAGAGAGATAGCATGGAGGTAGAACATTTGCCTTGCATGCAGAAGTATGGTAGTTCGAATCCTGGCATCCCATATGGTCCCCCAAAGCCTTCCAGGAGCAATATCTGAGCATAGAGCCAAAGGGAAGCCCTGAGCATTGCTGCGTTTGACCCAACCACTCCCCCCAAGAAAGAAAATAATTGTGGTTTTAGATGCTACTCTTGCTGATATTTTATAGGTACAACATTTTAGTGAAAGCAGGAAATGATTTCTACAAACGTCACATTTATATTAGGAATGATTCAGAGCCAAGTGGACCCAAATTGAAAATGCAAGTTTTATCTCTCATGAGCTTTGTGATTTTGGGCTCTATTCAAAGACTAAGTTTATTCAAATTTAACCAACAAGTAAGAAGCCTGTTAGTGAAATTACTAAAGTAACCATAGTATTCCTCTATAAAAGTGAAAACTATCTATACTTGATAACTCTCTACAGTAAACTGTATCATGTTAAAAACCCAGGATCTCTGTGATGGTGTGAATATTGGTACCCTGGACTAAATTGCTAATGCTTCTTAAGAAATCTTTGGCTCCTGTTTCAGATTTTGTCCTAACAATCCTCAGTTTACAAGCTCAGTCAAATTCTCTTTATTGCAATATAAACAGAGAAACTAGGATTGTGAAGTTGGCATGCCAGATAAAGTAATGGTAGATTTCAAGGAGAAGGAGCAACAAAATTTGAAGTAGCATGGTTTATTTCTTTACCTTTATATGATTTCTATTTATAATTTACTTAAAGTCAATTTGTGATTAATATTATTATTGTCATCATCACTGTCATGAATACTTTGAAAATTATCACTTCAGTTCTAACAGAAAAATGACTAATTCAATATTAAAACCCTCCTTTCATTCATTTATATTACCTGTCCATTAACATATGACTGAATAATTGAAAATAGCTTCCCATTAGTAAAGATGTTCTTTATCTATAATAGAATACATTCACATAATTTTATGGCTATTTCCTGGCAGTATTATTCTTTTAACCTTTATTTCATAGATTTAAAACTTACTGTTTTATGAAATCATATGCTTCTAATTCATGAATTGTAAACAGCAAAAGTAAAGTTAATATATGTGTATCATAACATTGTCACTAGTTGATCAGAAAAATTAAAAATATTCTTCTGGGACCAAAGCAGTGGGGCAAGAAGTAGGGTGTTTGCCTTGCATGTGCTAACCTAGGACAGACCAAAGTTTGATCACCCCAGCGTCCCAAATGGTTCCCCAAGCCAGGAGTGATTTTTGAGCACATAGCCAGGAGTAACCCCCTGAGAGTCCTTGGGTGTGGCCCAAAACCAAAAAAGATTTTTTCAATTAATAATGTACTCAATGAGATTCAAGTGTTCTAAACATAAATTTATACATATATGTAGACTGAAAGAGATTTATAACAGTCTACAATAGACTGAAGGGAAAGTGCTAGGAAGACAAAAGTACTGACAATGATTAAAAACTTTCTTTTATATTATGTGATTTCCTAGACTTTTTTTCCCCTTTTCATGGTCATTTAGAATTTCTGCTATAATATAAAATTGTCTTCAATATATCAAATGCAGGTTTTGAAGTATAAATAATTAATATTATATATAAATAGTATATATAAATTTTATGTATTCTTATGTTCATTGTGCTACATTTTGATGATCTTAAGAATTCCAAATGCAATTCTGGCAAAAAAAAATATGGGTTTTCTTGCTCATCTGGAATTTTTGATCTCTTCTATGCTAGATGTAAGCTCTGGGACCTGAGCCTGAACTGAACACTATGGCTTCTAGCCAAGTACAAGATAAAGCAAGGTTCACTAGCATTGTTCTTTTAAAGAGAGCCAAATTAAACCACATTATTATACTATTACTATTACAACTTCCTAGAAAACTAAGTGCATTTTATTAAGAAAGAAACACACTGAAATTAAAAGATGCTTGGTTTGAGATGATAACTCATTGTTTTGATTTATATCTCCCTGATGACTAGTGATGTGGTTCATTTTTTATGTGCCTTTTTGTCAATAGGTTTTTCTTCTTTGAAAAATTGTTCATTTTATTCCCCCATTTTTGAATGGAGTTGGTTTTTTTTCTTGCTAAATTCTATTCCTTTTCATATATTAAATATTAACCCCTTACCCAATTAGTATTTGGTGAAAAGTCTCTCCCATTCAGTGGGTAATCTTTGTAGTTTAGTCACTTTTTCATTTGAAGCTCAGAAACTTCTTAGTTTAATGTAGTCCCATTTGTTTATCTTTGCTTTAATTTTCTTGGCATGATGTTTTTTTCCTTGAAGATGCATTTAGCTTCAATGTCATGGAGTATTCTGCCTATGTTTTTTTCTATGTACCCTATAGCTTCAGCTCTGATATCAAGGCATTTAATCCATTTTTGTCTTAACCATTGGGCATCTTGTTAAAGAGAGGTTTGAGTTGAACTTTTTGCATGTGGTTGACCGATTTTCACAGCACTACTTGTTGAAGAGGATTTCCTTGTTCCACTTTGTATTTTTTTAGTCCTAACAAGATGCTAATTAAAACAAAAATCAGATGTTATCTCACACCACAGAGACTGGTACACATCACAAAAAACAAGAATATTTGGTGCTGGCAAATATTCAGGAAGAAAGATTCTATTCACTTCTGGTAGGAATGTAGATTCATCTAACACTTTGGAAAACAAAATTGATATTCACCAAAAGAACTAGGAAGTGAGTTCCCATTAATCCAGCAATATCACTCTTAGGGATATACCCTGAAAACCATACACACACACACACACACACACACACACACACACACACACAACACCATGCAGACAAGCCCTCTGCATTCCAATGTTCATTGTAGCACTATTTACAATAGCCAGAATCTGGAAACAACCCAAGAGCCCCAGAACAGATGATTGGATAAAAATAACTGTACTAAATTTACACAATGGAATACTACGTAGTTCTTAGGAAAAACGGAGTCATGAAAGTTGTTTATATGTGATATATAAGGAGATTATTATGCTGAATGAAATGAGTCAGAGAAAGAAGAATATTCATAGAATAAGCTCACTCAATTTGGGAATATAAGAAAGATAGTATGGAAATAGTATCTAAACACAAAAGAAATGATGGCCAGACAGACAAGTCCATGGTTGAAAGCTTGTCATTAGTGTGAAGCAATAAGTGAAGTTAGGGTAGAAATGGGCCTGCGATGACAATAGTTGGAACTGATTACTCTGTACAAGAACTAGGTGCTTAAGAGGATAAAGTGACATGCATGGTACCCCTTCAGTAACAATAGTACAAACCACAGTGTCAAAAAGAATGAAGTGAGGGAGATTGGGGGGGAAGAGTGGAGAGAGGGGGAGAGAGAAGAGAGACAAAGAGAGGGGAGAGGAGAGAGATGAGAGAGAGGGGGGAGAGAGAAAGGGAGAAAGAGAGAGAGAGAAGAAAATGCCTGCCCCAAAGACAGGCAAGGGTAGTTGGATGTCAGAGCAACTGGGACACTGGTGATTGAAAAACTGTGTGGTGAATGCTGGTGTACATTCTAAAACAGAAATTCAATTCATGAATAATTTTGTAACCACATTGCTTAAATAGTTATAAAATAGATATGCTTGTTTTAACATTTAAACATTCATATTCAATGTTAATATTGTATGATATATTCCTACCTAGTTTCTCTTGTATTTATTTATTTTCGTTTTTTTGGTCACATCTGTTGACGCTCAGGAGTTACTCCTGGCTATGCACTTAGAAATCATTCCTGGCTTGGGGGACCATATGGGACACCAGGGAATCAAACAATTGGTCCACCGCTCTGGCCCCTAGTTCATCTTTTAAATGCTTTCAGTAAGATAGCTATAGACTAAAAATTTTTTTGATTGGTACATTTACAATTAAAGAACAGTGTAACGGGAAACAAATACTTGGACTTTTTATTATTGATTATTTGGGGCACACGTAGCAGTGCTCAGGGGTTACTCCTGGCTCAGTGCTCAGAAATCACTCCTGGCAGGCTCAGGGGACAAGATGAGATGTGGGAGATTGAACCCAGGTCCATCCCAGGTCAAGAACAAGCAAGACAAATGCCCTACCACTGTACTATAGCTCAGGCCTCCTATTTGGACATATTTGTGTTCCTCCCTTTTTTGGTTCAAGAGATAGTTCCTGAATTAACGATTTCTGTTTATAGAGAAAAATATTTTCCACTTAAGAACTAAAGAACAATTTTGTGGAGAATAGAAGTACATGCTTTTAAATTAGTTGTACAATAATAAAAACAATTAAGGATGGAAAAAAGGCTATAGAAGGTACATGACCAGTTCATACTGACCTTCATTTTGAAGAGGTAGAATTGTGATGCCTCAAAATTTGTATTTGAGTAATGTACTCATCTCTCTTTCATGGATTTGCTGCTAGATATGGAAAAATATATCTCCTTAACTTGATCTATTGTAAGCAATAAGTACAAATAAAATCCTCAATTGCCACCATGAAAATCACTTTTCCTTATGTAACCGATCTCTATAAAGTCATTTTAAAATGAGCACTCTATATAGCAATTCAACAATTTGTGGGCCTCCAGGAATACATGTAATCCAGCAAAGAAAGCATCCTGTCTGGTGGAATCACATTTTTTTGATTGAGAGAGTCCTTTGGTTGAGCAAAATGAAAATACTAGAGCAACAGTCTGATAATGCTTATTTTAAAGGTGTCGCATAAGAACAGGAAGAGATGAATTTACAAAAACTATCTTGGGTTGAACAGTGGAGTTCTTGACATGGGACAACTGTATTGATGTGTGTCCTGCTACGGCCGCCAAATGTAAAAAAATTTGCACTTAAATCACCACTGGGCATATCAGATGGGAGACACCTCAGGTTTTCTTTCTCATATCTAAACAGGATGGATGAAGGCAAAGTCAAACTAAAGTTCTGAAGTTGGCTATTTTTTAGGTGCACAACATAATCACCCAGCTAGAGTTGACTTTAGAAAGCATTTGGAAAACTTTCTAATTTTTTCTACAAATGTGCCCTCATGACTGTTTTGCTAAGCAAATGTGATAAATAAGAAATAGTATAAATAAAATAGTTTTTGTATTTGTTTTGAAAATAAAATAGAGAGACAAATTAAAGAAATAATCAAACAATGACAAGCCTTTTACTTGAATTATAAAACCAATTATCAAGTCATTGGCTACAGGATAGTGGGGATAAACACCATACTAGAGGGTAACATATGGATCATAGAAGGTTATGAATACCCTGGTGGTAGTGGGATGCAATAAATTATACATATCAATACAATATACTAATAATATTATAATAAATTTATCTTAACTACAATAAAATAAAAATATTCCTTCCTTAAGGCCTTTCAGTCACTATAATGGTGAATCAATTGTGTGCACCTTTTCTGTCACATATTAAATATTATCCTACCTACTATAGTATTTACTATTCTGTTGATGAGACTGTACACTACTTAGCACTATGATTCTCCTGGACATTTGTTAGACTCCTCATATTAATATTTTGCTTTCTGTTTTATGACCTATATAAGTTAAATATTTAAATAGTCATAACACACCTAACTAACACCTAAAAGGTATGCCTGTTTTCCTCTTTTCCTTTTCAACCAAATCTCAAATGTATAGGTATTATCAGCATGAACTACTTTGAGTGTTTGAAAAATATTCCCAAAATGCCTCTATAAAATGCACTATAAATGGGTAGTGATGCAGGATATGGGGATATGTACTGTTGAGAATTCAACTGAGAGAGACATATTTGATCCCTATTGTTTAATTTATTGGATTTTGGATTTGGTGCCACATAATAGCAATACTAGGGAAATAGGCCTGTTTCAGTGCTTAAGGGTAGAGTGGAAGATCTTGCTAGAGCAACTGTTATTAGGAACCACTTCCTTGACATTTGAGAGCCTCACATTCAGTCCCTAGTTCATAGCCATAGTTTAATATTAAAAAATAAAAAAATAGTCTGAATATTGTAGAATAATAAATTCCATTCTGCCACACAGATTATATCAGTGAAGAAATTTTTTAATCAACTAAAATGCAATGCATATAATAAAATGCAAAATAAAATTGAAACATTGTAAATTTGTACCTCTAAATTAAGGTATAAAATTAAGGTATATGTTGCATATGTAAACATTTCTAATCTTATCATGATTTGGAATTTCTATGTATAAACATTTTTGGATCCACCCTGATCCTACCCTGATCAGTGATTGGACCCTACTCTAGGGTGGGACCTGGCTTTCTGGACCCACCCTGATCCTACCCTGATCAGTGATTGGACCCTACTCTAGGGTGG
>PVKC010006459.1:14340-31204 GCA_004027635.1 Crocidura indochinensis
GTTGGAACTGACGCTGGGTCATTGGACCTCAGTTATTTCCACCGAATAAAGCTGATATTTCCACAAGTCTGACTCTCCGTGAGCTGTTCACTCGCCGATTCACCTCAGAACCACTGGTTACTGGGTGGTAGACGCGTTCTCCGAGTTGGAGGAAAGAGAACTCGTCCTCCCTACCTCCGTTAGAGAATCTCTCCTGGGAGCGGATAACAGCAGGTATATACTTTTTATACAAAGTATAAAAGGATAATCCTATTTAGAATTGCAGGTCTAGGTATTGCATATAAAAATGCCTAATATATGGCAATTTTTTTATTTTTTTATTTTTTTTTTTGGTTTTTGTGCCACACCTGGTGGTGCTCAGGGGTTACTCCTGGCTGTCTGCTCATAAATAGCTCCTGGCAGGCATGGGGGACCATAAAGGACACCGGGATTCGAACCAACCACCTTTGGTCCTGGATCGGCTACTTGCAAGGCAAACACCGCTGTGCTATCTCTCTGGGCCCATATATGGCAAAATTTTTGCAAAAACTCATTATAATTATAGAGAAACATTCTGAGAATCTAATACAAAATTTTCCTCAAACTGCAAAACAGGACCATAAAAAAGATATTAAACTGGTCCAGTAATCAAGCAATATCAATAACTATAACTTCTTCATTGCAGTTATTTTAAAAGTATAATATGTAAGTATTTCTACTAAAAATGTTGAAAGCTCACAATATGATGACTACATAATAATCTTCTCTGATGTTGTTAAGTCTAGAGCCCAGGATACGCCACCCAAAAAGACCACCAGGACAAGTTGTGATGTAAATGCAAGGGAGTTAATTCCAGCATGCTGATGTCCAATATCTTATGAGGACCACGAGAATGACTGATAGGCCAAATTTAAAGAGTACCTATGGCGCAGTCTAGATCTAGGAGATTCCCTCCTCTGGGTAGTTAATTTTTAAAATTATCGATCCTTTGTACAAAGTTGAACTAGATTGGTTGTAGTTCAAATGTAGAACCAGACAAATAAGTATGAGAGACTGTAAGCTCAGTGAGAGTGGATCAGACATCTTCAGATTCAGGGTGCAATGTCATCTGCCTAACTATCCGTTGCTATATCAGGGTTCAGTTGTCATTTGGCCCTCTGTCAGCTAATGTTTAGCCTGTCATATCTGTCCAGGAGGCTAGTCCTATAATATCCCTGTAGGGTCTGGTTCTAGGAACTAACTGCTCTTCTGGGCCTAGTCTTTATATTTTAAAACTGCAGCCTCTCATGACTGCACTTAAGTTCATAGCAAAACTAATTTATAGTTAATTTCTAAACCAAACTTTGGATTTTAATAATGTTTGCATATAAAGTTAACATTGCACAATATAAATGGTAAGACACATGCTAATTATTAAATGTTTATATCTTTTTTTACTAGATGCATTCAAAAACTTAATAAGCTTAAGTTGAGACTTTGGAGAAAACAAAAAACTTTTAACATTTTATTAATTTTAATGGCAATAGTCTTCTAATCTTGAATATAGCACTCTGCACTTTATTTTGGACTGAGCAATTTTGTAACTAATTCTGCCCAAAGCATGTTAAAAATGACTGCTATATATTAAATGTGCTATGAAAACAAAAATGCAGGGACAAATATATGAAATTCTAAACTTCATTTTCATTGTTTCTGTGAAAATAAAAATTTTAAACTATTTTTACCTTGAATCCATCAAACATTAATTAAAACACACAACATTCTACTAAAGGCTTTTCATCAAAATAAAAATAATTTCAAATTGTTCTAGGTATGCCACAATAATTAATTATCTTACTCAAAATTGTAAAACATGCTCTCATGTAATCATAAGCAAGACCTTTTATATTTCAGTTTAGGGCTGTTTTGATGGTATCAAAGTCATATCAACTTCTATAATTTATATAGCATCTCTATTTATGTTTTCTTTTGATCTATGATATAATTGTTTATTCAATATTTAGTTATCTAATATCTTTCGTCTGAGATAAACTATAACCTTTACAAAATAACCATGGAAAATTTAATATTAGAATATTTTTATGTTTAAAAAACATATGCCAGTGATTAGAACAATAGCACAGAGATAGGGCATTTGCCTTGCACGCGCATGACTTGAGACCAACAAGGGCTTGATTCAGCATCTGGGATTATCCCCCAAGCCTGTCAGGCGCAATTTCTTGTGTGTGTGTGTGTGTGTGTGTGTGTGTGTGTGTGTGTGTGTGTGTGCGCGCGCGCGTGGTTTTGGGGCCACACCGGATAATGCTCAGCAGTTCCTCTGGTCTATGCACTCAGAAATCCTGTCTTGGGGTACCATATGGGATGCTGGTGGAACCGTGGTCCATCCTAGGCTACTGCGGGCAAGGCAGATGCCTTACCACTTGTGCCACAGCTCTGGTCCCTCAGAAGAGATTTCTGAATGCAGAGTCTGGAATGACTCTGGAGCTTGGGTGAGTCCGGGTGTGACACCAAAATAAACACACAAGCAAAATAACATAAACCAACATGTACCAAGAGAGACTCCCTCTTGAATTTAGTAAAATCAACACAAATTGCAACACTGGTGTCATTGAGGGGAGATAAGTAACTTTTTAGAGCATAAAATTTGTTCAGAGCTAACATAGCATGTCAATTTTAATAATTTTTATTTGATTCTAGGCAAATATGTAAGTAGTATACAAAGAGATATCATTTTATTGAGTTTTCAAGAAGCACACTTTTTCAGACTAAAAGAAAGCTGATTTGTATACTAGTTGCAAACACCCCAAATTCATCTAAAATATTGTTACTTTTGTACTAGCATTTTATGTTGTATTTTATGTTGATTTGTACCAACAAATCCATAAATATCCATAAGCCATAGTACATTAAGTATCTAGAGCTCCACCCACCTGCCATCACAAGGGAAAGTTGCACTGTTCAGGCCTCTGGAAACCATAAAAGACTCAATACTTTACATTATTTTCTTCCTTATCTTCTTTAAATTCTGACTTCTATCTGTTTGGAAGAGCTATCATTAGTATCTAGAGAACACATATTCAAGGACAACAACCCTTCTTTGAAAGTATAGTTCTTCAGTCAGTTTATTCTTTGGACTTTGCACCCTTTAGGAAGATATTATACTGAAATCATATTCCTGGAAAATTGGCTTACTTCAGTTTTTGGGTAAGGAAGAAATAGGAAAAATAATTGTTGCAATTCATGTTAGCATTCTAAATATCAAATGCCAGGTATAATTATTCTATTCCCCTACATTTTCTTCAGGTTAAGTATCTCCTTCACTGTCCTCCCAGAGGACAAACTAATCAATCCTTTTTCCTATCCTACCCTCTCTTGTCTGAGCACGCCCAGATCTCATCAAGAGAAAAAGCTTTTTTCTGGGTTCTTAGAAAATGCTGCAATCATTGTCAAACTAGCTGTAGAAAAAAGATCAGTTTGAAAGTGAATACATTTACATTGTAGTTTGCTTACAAAAAGCCATTCCTGACAGTGATTTAGGAATAGGTAGGAGTGGCTAGCAGACCGGTTTTTGCTTTAGGGAAGACAATAATCTAATGAAACCCATAGAAATATGACTAACTAGTTTGGGGAGAACTGTGACTATATTAAAGCTAATGCAAATGCATTTTTCCCTGTAATCCCAAACACATGTTTCACATGTTGTTAGTAAAGAGGCTTGAAGAGCTTTCTATGTGTGTAGTACTGATGAACACAGGCGTACATTTTCCACAATCGCATTTTCTTGCCTCACATAGGCATTTGGACTCTCTTCTAAATGACCTCACCGGATGCCATATGAGCTTTTAAGATGGATAATTGGAAGATTAACATTTTTACTATTTATTAATTGACAATTTAGTATTTCCGTGAATATTTGGCTTCATATTAACACACTTTATCTGCTATATGAATTCATAGTTGTCATAAACTGGAAGCATTTCTGCTGCTGTGCTAATCCACAGAGAAAAGCACTTTTTTTTTAAGAGCAAAGGAGTTCAACCAGAGGCCAATCTTCGAATATATGTGAGGAAGAGAAAGAAACAGGAGAAAAAGAAATCTCACTGTTCATAGGAGAGAAATAAAAATAGCTGTGAATGTTATCATTTTCAAATTGGTACTAGGAACTAGGAGACGTGATCCAACTACCAAGTGATGGCAGGGAGCAGCCCAGTCAGATAAAAGGCCATGATAGGCGTGTGATTAAGCATTATTATCAGTCACAGTCCAGAGTGGCAGGCAGCCAGCAGATCTAGCAGTGCTTTCTGCCCATCTGTCTCATCTTGTGAGCTTTACCTTTTCAGGTCTGCCTAGAAAGAGACCAGGAGCTCAAGTATGTCTGTCAAATTACAAGAGCTATGGTAGAAAGATGAAATTTTTCCCAAATCAGGCAGCCTTAAATACTGTTTTCCTATCACAGAAAAGGAATTGGACTTGCTGCTCAAGATGATAACAATGGAACATCTGCCTTTTTTGTTTCATTTCAGTAATTTGAGATTTCAGCACAGTCCCCTCCTTCAATAATGACAGCTGATATTTAGAGCTCACACAGCTTCTCTTGTAACTAAGTGCCATCGAAGACAATTAAAAACCTAAAACTAAAACACAGGACCCCTCCTCCTATCCATTTCACTTAGGCTTCCATCTTGGTTTAGGATAGAGGAATAATGCTTTATTCTGAAGCAACAATATTTTTCATCCCTGTGCACATATTCTCCTTGAATAGGAGGTAATATATTACAAATTACTTATATGAAGATTTTATATATTTATATATGTGATTTAGAATAAAAGTAGAGATAAATATCTTAAAGTTAAATTTTTTTCTTTCTTTTTTTTTTGGTTTTTTGGGACACACCCATTTGATGCTCAGGGATTACACGTGGCTAAGCACTCAGAAATTGCCCCTGGCTTGGGGGGACCATATGGGACACCAGACACCAGGGGATCAAACCGTGGTCCTTCCTTGGCTAGCGCTTGCAAGGCAAACACCTTCATCGGCCCTACAGTTAACTTTTCTTTAAAAAATTCCAATTTTTCTTGTGATAAAACATCAACAACAAATTTTAGGTTTATTGTTAACATAATTTTTGATATTGTTCTAGAAGTATATGTGGACAATTTGTTTGCATTGAAGGATAAGTCGAACTGTGAATCATTCAACATTTCTATTTTTAGCCTCACATTTAGGTACAGTTTTTTTAAGAGCATCACCACGAAGTCCCAGGCCTGTGATTCAACACTACAAAATTAATAATAGACAATCTTAACATTGACTCTGTTCTTTCAAGTTTTTACCAGGCCTATATATTAAGGTATTGTTTTAATTTTCAGCATGAATATTTGTCATAAATATAAACACTGAGAATAGAGGCAGGAGAAAGTCTCTAGCATAGTGAAATGTGAACCCCAAAAAGAATAAAAATGTCTATGATAAACTCGTAATATATGTGTTCTGAGCATTTTTTAAATTTTGTTACTTGCTTGGATATTTGTATTGGGATTTATTTTCTTTTTTGTTAAATCAAAATCCACAAGACATGGGGAATATTTCTGTGGTCCTTCATATTGACAAATTACACATTAAACATCTCATTTAATTACATTGGAAAAAGATGGTTCTATTAGATTTTTAGACTGCAGTTATTGAACGCCATATAGAAACAAGCATTAAAAAACCTTTTTTGGCAGTGGTAAAACCATTTATACAAGCTTTCTTTTTTCTCTTGAAGCAAGTGTCTTTTTTTATTTCCCCTCTGCCTGGGTAGTTTATACAATTAATATCAAGTAACAGTCTCCAAATACTTCCCAAATAATTATTCTCGCATTATTCCCCTACAGGCCAACAATCTGTCAAGAAAATACAATAGTATTCATGCAGGACAGAAAATAATATGGAAAGTAGAATTACTGGGAGCGTTACTCTGGAGACAGCCTGGCTGTTCAGATGCCTACATTCATACTTGATACAAAGCACCACCATGACAGGGGTTATATTTGCCTTCTCTTTCAGGGAAACACTTTTTGGGAGCACAAAACAGGACTGTAGTTAATGGTATTTGTTTCCAATTAACCATGCTATGATAGATAATACACAAAAGGGAGGATGTCTTTTGAAGAAGAACACTGCCATGGTACTGTGCATCATTCCCTTTCTTAAGGTGTACACGAACAAGTTTTCAATCGCACTAGCCTAATGTAGAGTATGGGAGGCAGCACTTTGCCAAAGTGGTGATGCAAAGCCTGGTTGGCAGCTCTCCAGCATATTAAGATGGAACGTAGTGCGTCTAGCAGTGGTGTGTTGTGCCTGCCGCCTTGACAGCTGCTGAAAGACTTTCTATTATTATCCTATGTTAAAGAAAAAGAAATCGCAGCATAATGAATTACTGACTCACAGTGTGGCAGCAATGTGTGAACTACTGTGGAAGTAACTGTATGTTCAGCAACATCTGGATTACAGGTGTGAATATGTATGGCTGTGTTGTTTGCTAATTAATGTATCGAAAATCCGTTCCAGTGTAAAGTACTTCCCCAAAAGTTGAAATAGAAAGAAAGTGAATCATATCCTATGTAACAATTCCAAGATGACTTTGCCATTCAAATCACAGAAAATAAAGTATTTGAAAACTGGGTACATTTTTAAAATGTAAAATCTTATTTTACAAAGAATGTGACTTTTCTTGTTTACATTTTTTTGGGGGGGCCACATCCGGTGACGCTCAGGGGTTACTCCAGGCTATTCGCTCAGAAGTTCCTCCTGGCGGGCACGGGGGACCATATGGGGAACCGGGGGATCGAACCGTGGTCCGTCCTAGGTTAGCGCGGGTACCTTATCTCCAGCGCCACCGCCTGGCCCCCGACTTTTCTTGTTGACACCAAATTCTCCTAACAAAAAATACATTGTATTGATAGAGCAAATTCTAGTCTTCATCCCACCTCACTAAATACTTAGAGAATCTATAAAATATATAAACTAATCATTTAATTGGAAAATGTAATGCTATATGAAATACTCTTATTTTCCATAAAATATTTGATTTTTTATCAGCAGAATATGATAGTGACTCATTCAACTCAAAACTATAATGTAGTAAGAATTACAACATTGGGTTGAAGCAGTGGCTCAAGGGCTAAGATGTTGACCTTACACATAGCTAACCTAGGATGGACCCCGGTTCGATCCCCCGACGTCCCATTTGTTCCCCCTGTCTGGAGCAATTTCTGAATGCATAGCCAGGAGTAACCCCTGAGCTTCACTCAGTGTGGTCCAAAAAAAAAAAAAAAAAGAATTACAACATTGACATTGGTGACTAAGAAGGGCCTGTATTCTTCAGCATATTAATGGCATGTATTAAAGTTCTCTCTGGGAACCAGACAATAACAGACATTCTGCAATGGATTCTACTTGCTATCATAATTGCTATATGAACATTTTGTTTTTATTTGTTTTTAATCATTAATTTTGCTATTTGATCTGAATAATAGGAGTGATGAACTAAGACTATAACTGGGCATTCCACCCAAATCATAATTCCTAGGCAGTTATTATTCTCTAAGATTATTTATGAAGGGAGACCAGAATGTTGGGGTAAAATGGTGATATAGATCAAACCTAATAAACAGACCATTACTGAATTCTATGCAGCTTAAAATTTAAAAGCTATATAGCAGAGGAGCTTTTGGTCATACTTAACTTCTTTAATTTATAAGGTATTTTAATTCTAAGCTTCTATTTTTTTTTCTTTTTGTTTCCTTTTTTGCTTTTTGGACTACACCCTGTGATGCTTAGGAGTTTCTCTTGGCTATGCACTCAAAAATTACTCCTCTCTTGGGGGACAAATGGGACTTTGGGAATCTAACCCTGAATCATCCTGGATCAGACATGTGCAAGGTAAACACCCGACCACTGCACTTATTACTCCAGTCCCTAAGTTTCTCACATTTCCTTTCCAGATTTAAAATGCATTCTACAATCATTTTTTCGAGATTAGTGCTAGCTTTGAGAATAAATAATCCCCTACCTGTTGATTTAAAAGAGAAATAAATTGATGGAAAAACTGCACTTGGACAGTTTCAACACCACTTATTGAAGAGTTTTCCTTTGCTCCACTTCATACTAAGTTCCTTTGTCAAAAATTAACTGAATTAACTGTCCATGTACTTGGGGATCTTGTTTCTGGGCTTTCAAATTTCACCCACTAATGTTAGAATCTATTTTTATTCTAGTACCATACTTTTTGATTATTGTGGTTTTATAGTATAATTTAAGCCTGGGGTAAGAGAATCCTCCCATCTTTATTTTCCTATGATTGCTTTTAATCTATAGGAGGTTTTATTATTCAATATAAATTTTAACAATTTTTTCACGGTTACTATTATTAGATTACTTTGATCCTATAATTCTTTGAGTGGTGCTGTCATTTTGATAATATTAATTCTTTCAATCTATGAACAGAAAATAAGTAGATGCTTTCTTTCTCTTTGTTCATTTATTTTGCTTTGTTTTGTTTTGGTTTTGTTTTTTTTTAGGTCACACCCGGCAGTGCTCAGGGGTTACTCCTGGCTCCATGCTCAGAAATTGCTCCTGGCAGGCACGGGGGACCATATGGGGCACCGGGATTTGAACCGATCACCTTTTGCATGAAAGGCAAACGCCTTGCCTCCATGCTATCTCCCGGCACCCCCCCCCCATTTTTTTTGTTTTGTTGTTCATTTATTTTAATGATTATTTCTAATTTTTATATATTGGTATTTCCCTATTTTATTCAGCTAATTATAAAGTAGTTTCTTCAGGCATACCAGTAGAGTTTTCTGGTTTCATCTCACCATTAGGTAGCAATGCAGAGAATCCTGTTCTAAAAAGTAGATTGTTGCTCTTACCAAGTTGTCAGGGTGTCATAAGGACCTTCTTATGGATTACATTGGTGCTATGGCAGTAGTAGGACCTTCCTTGGTAAATTTTGTTTGTTTGTTTGTTTGTTTTGTTTGTTGGGCCACTCCCGGCAGTGCTCATGGGTTACTCCCTGCTATCTGCTCATAAATCACTCCTGGAAGGCACGGGGGACCATATGGGACACTGGGATTCGAACCAACCACTTTAGGTTCTGGATCAGCTGCTTGCAAGGCAAACGCCACTGTGATATCTCTCCGGGCCCTTCCTTGGTAAATTTTTAAAGTTTATTTTTGAGGAACAATTAATAATTTTAAAAAATCCTCTCTATTCTATTAATATTTTGTATATAGAAATGCTATGGATTTCTCAGTGTTAATTTTTTTGTTTGTTTGCTTTTTGTTTGTTTGCTTTTTGTGTTATTTTTTGTTTGTTTGTTTTTGGGTCACACCCGGCAGTGCTCAGCGGTTACTCCTGGCTCC
The DNA here is from genome assembly GCA_004027635.1 of Crocidura indochinensis. Lineage (NCBI taxonomy): Eukaryota > Metazoa > Chordata > Mammalia > Eulipotyphla > Soricidae > Crocidura > Crocidura indochinensis. The sequence continues at coordinate 23,728 of PVKC010006459.1, forward strand.
ATGCTCAGAAATCGCTCCTGGCAGGCACGGGGGACCATATGCGACACCGGGATTCGAACAGATGAGCTTTTGCATGAAAGGCAAACGCCTTATCTCCATGCTATCTCCTGGGACCCAATTTTTTTAACTGTCATGATACCATACAAGTTTATTTTTTCTGTATTTTTAATTATTTTTATTTTATTTTATTTTATTTTATTTTTGTTTTTTGGGCCACACCCGGTGACGCTCAGGGGTTACTCCTGGCTATTTGCTCAGAAGTCGCTCCTGGCAGGCATGGGGGACCATATGGGGATCTGGGGGATCGAACCGTGGTCCGTCCTAGGTTAGTGCAGGCAAGGCAAGCACCTTACCCTCCAGCGCCACCGCCCGGCCCCCATCATTAGGGTGTTTTAAGTAAAAGGGTATTATTTCATATGCTAAGAGTGATAGTTTTACTTATTTGCCAATCTGGATCCTTAATATATCTTTCTTACCTAATTATTATGTCAAGAAATTCTTGGAATCTGCCTCATAAGTTCAAAAAAATCTATTTAGAAAAGCCATTCACATACCTATGTTCATTAAAGCACTTGTAACAATCATCAAAATCTGTAAACAACCCAAAAGCCTAAGATCAGATGAGTGAGTAAAGAAACTGTAATATTTATTATACACATACACACAGAATAGTATACAGCTATAATAAATGATGAAAATATATATGAAATATATATATGAAAATATATGACATGTGAATGAAAATATATACTATGTGAATGAATCTAGAAATTATCACAATGAGTGAAGTTACCCTTTAAAAGTACAGGAACATACTTATGGCTGTTTTCCTACAATTTATTTATTTATTTATTTATTTTTTATAATTTATTTTGTATTTGGGCCACAATTGCTTACTCCTGGCTGAGTGAGTTACTCTGATGTAATAATATGTGAGGTACTGGGGATTAACCAATACTGGCCTTGTGTAAGGTAAGTGTCTTACACCTATATTATTTCTCTGGCCTTCTTTTATTCATACATTTTGTAGCACTCTTTTATCTAAAAAATTCAGCGTATTTATAAATAGCATTACTAATAAATGTACATAAGTTGGTAGGTATATTATGGGTGAACACTGTTAATCATAGAATTATTGTTCCCAAATTACAGATAAAAAACTATAATATGAGTTTACAGATTTACAGATATTTATAGAATTACAGATATGAATCTGCAATTAATCATGCTTAAAAAATAATCTACTTTAATTTGTGTAGTTTCATTAAACTATGCATTTTGTCATGGATTATCAAATTGAGGTACATAATATATGTATGGTTCTATTTTTTATGTTTTTGCAATCAAATTAATATTGTCACTTTAGTAAAAACTATAGGATTTTGGTTCAAAATGTTCAATATAAGAAATATTAGTGTGGCCTAGATACTTCTTTTTTTCTTTTATTTGGCTTTTTGGGCCACACCCATTTGATGCTCAGGGATTACTCCTGGCTAAGCGCTTAGAAATTGCTTCTAGCTTGGGGGACCATATGGGATGCTGGGGGGTCAAACCGCAGTCCTTCCTTGGCTAGCGCTTACAAAGCAGACACCTTACCTCTAGCGTCACCTAACTGGCCTCAATACTTTACTTCTTAAGTAATTTTTAAACTTTAGTATAAAATAGGTCTCTCTTTCTCTCATTGTAAATCATATTTATTAATAATATTAGGAATACATATATAGGAATAAAATAAGAGAAGAATTCACAGAGAATTAAAATAAAAGTGCATTTTTGAATTTTATAAACAACATAAAAGCTAACAGGGGTATCAAACTCAATTTACCTGCGGGAAGCAGGAGGCGAAGTCGGGGTGATCCTTGAGTGCAAAGTCAGTAGTAAGCCTTGAACATTGGGGGGTGTGACCCAAACAACTAAAACAAAACAAAACGAAAAAAGATTCCTCTCGGGCAGGGCCACAAAATGTTGTATGGAGGGCCGTTTGCAGCCCACGGGCAACGAGTTTGAGATCCCTGATGCTAGAAACTATGCAATAATTGTTTTTACCATCTTCACCTTGTTCGTTAACTGCATGAATACATGAAGAAGCTAAATTCTCAAAAAGAAACAAATACATACATATTTCTTCTTGCATTGTACTACATAGTCACTTATGTGCCATGTACATGCATGCTTGTTGCATATATAAATGTGTACTTTCACACATATGTCATACTTATATATACAAACACAGAAATGTTCACACCTGTTTGTTCCTTGATCTTCCCCAATTTGTTTGGAACTTCTCTCAGCTCTCAAGGAGTTAAAACTACTGTTACCCTCATCTCCACAACCTGGGTGTATAGAGGCTTCATCTTGCTATTACTCACTTTTTTTTTCACCTGCTTCTATTTCACACCTGCTACAGTTTTTTTTTCTAAAGAAAATTCAAATTGTGTTCTCTGAGTGGAAGCTTAAAAGTACATGTGCAGAAGTAATATTTCCACCCTGTGTCAAAGAGAAAACAACACAAGATTAGACATGTGGATGCTGCTGTCTGCTCCATGCCCTTGCTTTCTATTGTTGCAATAACCTTTGTAAATCACTTCAGATGTAACTAGTGCCTCAGCTTCTTCTCCTCACTCAAAATTCCACTTATGAACTTTATTATGAGTCAACTAGATGACAAATCCAACAAAGGGCTCTGTTCACAAGGGTGCATGGTGTGTGAATCATGGTAAGTCTTGAACAAATTAAATGACTCATAAATGGAGAATATGCTCATGGTTGTACTACCTGTTTTCTCCATGGTGTAAACCTTTTTTCCATCTGTTACCACATGAAGGGGGGGACTGAAAATAGGAAATAGTGCTGAGAGATCTGTATGAGAATAAAGAATATACATCAAAAGAAAGATAAGCTGCTTTAGTTTGATAAAATGCACTTCTGAGTTAACTGTAAAGCAATTTTATAAATATAATGGTAAAGTATGATTCTTGGATTAAAAAATTCTTTAGATAACTAGTCCAATACCAACACTAGGATACATTTATGTTTGCCTTTGGTTATAGATATAATTCAATTTTGGTAATATAAAATTATACTAGAGCTATTATTTCAAGTGTATAGGAATGTGTGTGATGCTGCAAGCATATATTCCTCTACATAATATAAAAAAAGAATTTTTATATGTTTTCAACAAAATTTTGAAGAATTTAATTTTTAGTAGTAATGATAATTCTTGAAGCATTACATACTGCTCAGTTGCTCTTTTGAGCATTAATGATTTTCTTCATGTAAAGTTATGTAGAACACTGTAGAGCGAGGACTGTGGTCTTTGTTACTGAATGGTAGTCTTATTACTTACTCTTGATCCCCTAGAACCTCAAATTTAAAAAATTTATGAGGAATAGGACGACACTTTGTTTCAACATTTTTAATTAAACATTAATTTTTATTTGTTATCACATTTTAAGAATTTGATTACTTAATTACCTAGGAATCAGAAATTGCTACCCATAATTACGAGTTAAAGCATAATAATTTCGTATCAAAGAAGTCAGTTAATTATGGTATTTGTTTCTCATCATACGGGTTCTCCTGTCTTTATCATGTGCATTGCCCCAATATATCATCAAAGACTAAGTTTCATTTAATTTATTTTTTAGCTCAGATATATAAACCTATGTTTCGCTTTGACTTTTGAATATGTATTCATGAATATTCTCCACTTAAAATTTGTGCAGGAGCCACAGTGATAGCATAGCAATAGGGCATTTGCCTTGCATGCAGCTGACCCAGGACAGAATCAAGTTTTATCCCCGCATTTTATATGGTCCCCAGAGCCTGCCAGGAGGGGTTACTGAATGGAGAGCCAGGAGTAACCCATGAACACTGTTGAGTGTGACCCAAAAACCAAAAAAAAAAAAAATTTTATACAATGTGTTATTTACTTTTCTCAGTTAAACGTTCTGATGTTAATTTTGTTGCTTGGAGAAAAAGAAAAATAAAGAAGCCAAAGTAATAAGGGAAAATTTCCTTTCGCTTCATTGAGAAACTCAATCCAATATTGTTTTTCAAATCTATATTTTTGGAACTTTATTTATGAATTCTGATGACTTTTTTAATGTTTACTTGGAATCTATTTTTATATTAAATAAAGTAAGTCATTTCAGGAATACTTCGTAAAAAGTATGATTATTGTATTTCTTATGGACTATGGTTTGAATAGTCATATGATTTATCATTTAAGCAATGATGAAAATTCTGAATTAAAACTATGAATCCTACTCTCAAAAATTTGGAAGATTTGTCCATTGTTTGACAAAATAATATTTGTTTTAGAATTTTATAATTCATTATACTTAATGCAAGTAAGCATGGACTCTACAGGGCATGTACTTTATGTTAATGATTCAAGAAAAATAAGCATATATATATTGATTTATATAGTAATTATGAACCTTTCAAGAGCTAAGTACCATTTCTTATGCTACTGATATACTATTCTACTTTAATTTTTAGCACCAAAAAATGTTAAATAACATATCCAGATTTTCTTAGATAGCATTAAACAAATGGTAGGTCTATATCCAACTCAAATTTATATAAACAAGAAATATATTCCATTCCACAAATCTCTTCACTAAAATGAAGTCTTCCAAAAATAATGTGGTTTCAAAAAAGACCTTTCTACATCTTCAATAATATCAGTTAGATATTAGAAGCTAAATTTGAATATTCTAGAGTTTTGTTAAGTATTAGAATTATAAAGCTCAGGTTAGTGAAAAAGTCAGTCACAAATAGTATCTTCAGTAACTAAATTATTATGATTATGAAGATGTTCTACAGTCTATAAAAGTTACCGTAGATTGGTCCTTTAAAATTCTTATTTATTTCTGTTGCACTGGGAAAGAATAAACGAAATTACTTTTTAGTAGAGACAGAGATTATATTCTCATTTCAGGGTGAATACAGTCACAGCTGGGCCTTTATAATTGTGAGTCATTTAAAATGCCTCGTTATTAAAACTGGATTGTTTTGGATTGCGACTTTATTCAATTGAGACAATTATGTGTTCTGTGTGATTCAAATCAATGATTTCAGCCAGCAGTTGATTATTTCGGCTTAATTTGTTGTGCCTTTTGCTTTCTTAGACAGCGATTGGATATCAAAGTCTGAAATTAGATTTTAATTTCCTTTTGTGAAATTTTCACATGTAAATTGCATTAGTTTTCATAAATGTCATAAAGCTTTTTCCCTTTGCAACTTAATATATAAACTCAGAAACTATTGATTCACTTACGTTACAGATTCACAGAATTTTGAATGTCACTATTAACTATAAGGTGGGCTATTTCTGCAGCTTTGGACAGTACAATCCATTCTCTCAATTGATTCTTCTGAATGATTCTTGCTCCTGGGGGCATGGATAAAGAATTTTCACATTTTTTTCAGGTTATTTTTGTTATGTTTTAAAAGAAATGTGGCCAAAAAGTTGGAGCATATATTTTTCTCTGTGGGTGAAACTTTCTTCAAATATTAGTAGCAATCCATGGTGCAAAGGGATGACTAAATATATTCAGGCAAACATGTATTACCTTCAATTTACTGTGACACATGGAGACAATAATTTTGAGGTCATAATGTCCTCACAGCATCATCAGTAGAGTAAATTTCCACACCTAAATTCGAATTTCCAGCCACATCTGGGAGGTGGCAATGAGATTGCCACAATTTTGTGTGAAATAATGTTTCTATAATTCCGAAAATATATAAATGACATGAAAGACTCACCATAGTATTGTAATATATAAATTATATATATTAAATTTATATATAAATTATATATATAAAACTTAGGTGTTATCTATTATATGTTAATGTGCTAATATAAACTAAGATAGTATAGAAGATAAAATATACTGAAGGATTTATGGCATTTACCTTTAACAAAATATTGCATAAATCATCAAGATATTCACGTTTCAGTATTATTAGATTTATCGAAAACATGGGACTATGAGATGATAAACAGATAATTATTAGCCTATTTAGCAGATTTTTATAAAGATCTGACTTCTAAATGCACACTCAAGTTTAAAACTAGACTTTAAAATGGCAAGCATCTCTTTATAATGATATGTAAGGGAAATAAGCAGTTCATACATATTTGGATGTCACAGACTCTCCAAGTCCTTTTCAGTTTAAAAGACATGATTTTATGGCTGATTAAACCTCCTATGGGAGATAAGAAATGATGTAAGGGTAATATTAAGAAAGAAATGAGACTTCAAAAAATATATTCCTGCTTTGTGCAATTTTACATTAAGACCTAGAAGGGCCCAGAGAGATGAGTCATGGCCCTAGGGAATTTTGCAACTTAAGCCATAAATTGATATGACTATGATCTCCAAACTCAAAATACAAGTCCTTTTGCTACGTACTAAAACATAGTCATCCACATAATAATATTATTTTAAAATTTTGAAAAAGGGACTTGTGACTACTTAAATGTGACAGAGAATAATATTCTAATAAAATAATCACTTAGAGGTTCTAATGTGTACCTGCCTTAAGTGGTATTGGTTGCAGTACCTGTGATAAAGTATTACATAATAAACGTAAACCAGAAAATAGCCCAAATTTCATGAATAATATAAACAAAAATATATGCCAATCCTTATTACAATAAAAATGATCTCTTCTAAAATAAAAAAAGAAAAAGAAAATAGCACTCATTGAAATAACCATGATATGGGAAAGATAAAAAAAATGAAACTTTGGAAATATGTACAATTGAATACTATGCATATTTAAGAAATATGAAATCATATCATTCTCTGAGAATGCTATGACCAACACCCATTCATTGATCAATGCCTATTTCCCACCACCAATATCTCCAGTTTGCTTCTTACCCACACCTGGCTTCCCCCCATACCTGCTTCTAAGGCAGATTTTTTATTCTCTGTCTCTCTCTCTCTCTCTCTCTCTCTCTCTCTCTCTTCCCTTTCTCTTACTTTCATTCTTTGTTGACATTTTTGGGTGAGCAGGAATGGATTCATTGACACTTAAGTTCTGAGAATTTCTCACCAATGATAAAATATTTGACTGTTGCTTCTTCATACTGCTTTTCTTTCTGCTCTCTAAGAATCCAATAATTCTTATGTTGTTCCTGTTGAATTTAAGCAAAAGGTCTGTTGTCAGATGTTTCCTTATTTTGAAGATTTTTTTCATCTCTGTGCATTGATTTTAAGTTTCTTCCCAGCTTATTCTATTGTATGGAGATGTTATGCAGCTCATCTTCCAGCTCACTGAGTCTGTCCTCAATATCTATTACTCTGTTGGTAAAGTCTTCCAAGAATGTTTTATTTCACTGGCCAAGTTTTTAAGTTCCGACTTGCCTGTATTCTTCTCATTTTGGTTCTCATATCTTCCTGTGTTTTTTCGATTTCTTTTGTTTTGTTGTTGTTGTTGTTGTTTTTTTTTTTTTTTG
>PVKC010006460.1:0-10199 GCA_004027635.1 Crocidura indochinensis
TCTTGCTGTGCTGGCTTGGACAAGGAAGCTAATGGCACCCCCTGCTGGTGACTGGCCTACAGTTTCCTGCCTGTCTGATGAGGGCGCTGGGGAGTCCCTCTGGAGCTGCATTTAATCCTGTTTAGCAGGTGAGAAGGGTCATTGGAGACAACATCCCAGGCCCTGGTCAGGTCTTGTCACTGAATCTGGTGTAATCATTACCTTGAGGAGGCCCCAACAGAGTCCTGTAGGGGAGAATGTGGAGGATGGCAGCAGTGAACTCTGTTCTGAGCCCATCACCCTCCTTCTTGGAGTGAAGCCTGTTCCATGGGCACTTGGGGTCAGAGAGTCAGGGGTCTTATGGGAAGTAAAGTGAGGCGAGCTTTTCACATCTAGAGGTGCTGAATCTCGGATTCTTCTTCCTGATGAGTTTCACATTGCCTCCTGTCCAGAGAACAGAGAGGGTGGGACTGCAAGCCAGGTTTAACAAAGATCCTCTGCCAGTCTACACTTATTGCAGTGGCCCTGAGACAGGCAAACGTAGCCAGTGCTGGGCACTGATTTCTATTCCTCCCTAGGTGTCCTTCCGTCCTTCGGTGTCTTATCCTTACCCACATTGGATGTCCTTTTCTCCAAGATGCCCTTCCTCCCTAAGTGTTCTGTCCCAGACTGAGCGTGCTGTCCCAGGCCAGGACTGAGCAGGTGACAGAGGCACTGGAGACTCTTCCCCGCTCTTAGCCTAGGTCTAAAATTCTAAGGCTCTTACAGATGCTCCCTTCAGGAGAAAGAGCTTCAAATTTTTCAATTACCCTGTGGTTACCCTCTACTCATTCTGTCAGCTCCTGAGGTTCAGGAAAGGGAAGAGGGTTGGGGGTATTGTTTGAGGAGAGGACTAGGGAAGAGCAGTAAGAGTGTTGGGTAGGGGCAAGGGTGGGTGAGGAGTCCCAGGGGTCAGGGAATATGGGGGCTGGGAGCTGGATGTGCAGGTGGTGGTGACAGATGCTGCTGCTTTGCCAGTGTCTTTCACACTCACTCCTATCTCTTTTTTGGTGTTGCCTCCCTCTTGTGAGGAACTTCATTTCCCAGCCCTATCTAGGTTCCTAAGTTCCAGCACTCACCAATACTGCTCCCTTCTAGTGGAGCCTCTTCCTTGGGGCCACTGGTAAGAATCAAGCTCAGCTGTCACTAGAGCTCTGGGGACACCTCCCGAGGTGCTGGTACATCTACAGTGCAAGGGACCGGTCAGTAGCTGTGTGGGGACTGGTCAGAGTTTGTATAAGGCAGGTACTGTGCAGACACTGGGCAGGGGCCTCTTGTGCATTGGTCCTTTGAGCAGTGTCTTGCCTCCAGCAATGTGCTTCATTTCACCAGTGATGCTCACACAGAAACAAACAGACGCACACACACACACACACTCACTTGCATATTAACAATGATCAAAATATATGGTATAGAACTAAAGATATGCTCTATGACTGATGGGATGAAAATCTAATACACAGAGATATAACCTTATTTTGTGTGTGCGTGTGTGTATATATATGTATATTCATATATATACATATTGAGAGAAGGAGAGAGTTACTTTTAAATAAAGAAACTATAAAATGTAGTAAAGATAGCCTCTTCAACCAATAAAGTTGGGAAAAACTAGATCACTACTGCATTTAAAAATGAAAGTTGAATCCATGTCTCAAAATCCAATTCAATGCAGATCAAGTACCTAGAAATCTGACCAGACACTGTAAAATACTTTGAGGAAAATATAGTCATAACACTGCAAGACCTGGACCTGTAAGGTATATTCAGTGATTTTGTTCAGATTGATCCTGCTTGATAAATATCAAAGGAAAAAAATCTCATCCAAATCCAAAACAAATCAAACAGACCACACAGCTTTATCAAGTAAGATTCATCCCAGGGATGCAAGGATGTTTCAATTTAGCAATGCACTGTATCAATAAAAGAAAGATGAAGATCATAGGATCACATGAATTGATGTAGAGATAGCCTTCAACAAATTCAACATCCACTTTTATTTTATTTAATAGTTTTATTTTTAATGATATTTATTTAGACACTGTGATTACAAACATGGCTGTGGTTGGGTTTCAGTCACATAAAGAACACCCCCTTCACCAGTGCAACATTCTCACCACCAATGCCCTCCATTTCCTTCTGCCCACACCCCCTACCTGTATTTAAGACAGGCATTCTACTTCTTTCACTCATTAACATTGTCATGGTAGCTGTTAGTATATTGTTTCTCTATCTGCACTCGTGGAGGTGAGTTTCATATCGTGCATAAGTCCTTCTGGCCTGATTTTTTGGGCATTTTACAATACTGTCTTTTATTTTTCTTAAAACCCATAGATAAGTAAGAGTATTCTGTCTCTCTCTCTCTCTCTCAGACATATTTCACTCTGTATAATAGTTTCCATGTTCATCCAGTTATAGGAAAATTTCATGACTACATCTCTCCAGACAGCTGTATAAAATACTATTGTGTATATGTACCACAGTTTCATTTTTTTTTTTTTTTTGGTTTTTGGGCCACACTCCTTTGATGCTCAGGGGTTACTCATGGCTACGTGCTCAGAAATCTCTCCTGCCTTGGGGGGACCATATGGGAAGCCAGAGGATGAACAGCAGTCTGTTCTACGCTAGTGATTTCATGGCAGACACCTTACCTCTAGCGCCACCTTCCCAGCCCCGTACCACAATTTCTTTAGCCATTCACCTGTTGCAGAGTATCTTAGTTGTTTCCAGAGTCTGGCTATTGTAAATAGTTTTGAGATGTGATAGGTGTGAGGAAGTGATTTTTATATCGCAGTTTTGTGTTCCTAGGGTATCTCCCAAGGAGTTGTATAACTGGATAGTATGGGAGCTCAATTTTCAGTTTTTTGATAAGTCTCCATATAGTTTTCCATAAGGACTTGATAAGACAGTATTCCTACCAGCAGTGAATGAAAGTTTCTTTCTCCGCAAATCCCCACCAGCACTGATAGTTCTTGTTCTTTGTGATGTGTGCCAGTCTCTGTGGTGTGAGATGTACCTCACTGTTGCTTTGATGCATCCTCCTGATGATGAGTGATGTGGAGCATTTTTTCATTTGCCTTTTGGTCATTTGTATTACTTCTTCGATTAGTTTTCCATTTCTTCTCCCATTTTTTGATATGGTTAGATATTTTTTTCTTAAGTTCATCAGTACCTTGTGCATCTTAGATATCAACTCCTTGTTTGATGGGTATTGGGTGAATGGTTTCTCCCATTCTGTTAGTGGCTTTTGTATTCTAGGCACTGTTTCCTTTGAGGTGAAGATGCCTGTCAACCTAATATAGTCCCGTCTGTTTATCTCTGGTTCCACTTGTATGGAGAGTGCTGTTTTCACTTTGAAGATGCCTTTAGTCTCATTTTCTTGAAGTGTTTTACCTATACCTTACAGTTTCAGATCTAATATCCAGGTGTTCAATCCATTTGGATTTGATCTTTGTATATCATGTTATATGGAGGTTTGGGTTTGGTTTGCAAGTGGCTGAACAGTGGCCCTAATAACAATTGTTGAAGAGGCTTTCCCTGCTTCATTTTGCCTTTCTTGCCCCTTTATCAAGCATTAATTGATCGTATGTCCTGGGAACATTTTCTGAATAATCAAATCTCTTCCACTGATCCACAGGTCTTTCTTTATTCCAATATCATGCTGTTTTAATGACTATAGCTTTGTAATACAAATTTAAGTTGGAAAAGTGATGTCTCCCATACTCCTTTGCCAAGAGTTACTTTTGCTATTTGTGGGTATCTATTGATCAAAATGAATTTGAGGAGTGTTTGATCTACTTCTTTGAAGAAAGTTATGGGTATCCTTATAGTGGTAGCATTAAATATATACAGGGGCCTAAGCAATAGCATAGTGATAGGGCACGTGCCTTGCACACAGATGACCCAGCATGCACCAGAGTTTGATCCCCAGCATCCCATTTGGTCCCTTGAGCCAGGAGCAATTTCTGAGTGCAGAGCATTTCTGAGCATTGCTCGGTGTGGCCCGAAAACAAAACAAAACAGAAAAGCATTAAATCTGCATAATGCTTTGGGGAGTATTGCCATTTTAATGATGTTAATCCCCCCAATCATAAACAAGGTAAATGTCCCCGTTTTCTTGTTTCCTCTTATTTCTTGAAGCAGTGTTTTGTAGTTCCCTTTGTATAGGTCTTTCACCTCTTTACAAAAGATGACTCTGAGTTATTTCAGATTGTGTGGGACTACTACAGCAGTGGTATTATTCTTTTCTAGTTATTTCCTATTATTATATGTCTGTAAGAATGCTGTTGGTTTTTGCGTGTGTATTTTGTAGTCTTCCACTTCACTAGCAACCTTATTATTCCTAGAAGCTTCTCAGTAGAATTCTTAAGATTTTCTAAAGATAGTATCATGTCATCTGCAAACAATAAGGGGGTGACATTTTCCTTTCCTACCTCAATGCCCCTGAATCTTTTTTCTTCAATAATTGATATGGCATGAACTTCCAGTACTATGTTGAATAGGAGTGACAAGAAGCACAAGACTTGTCTTGTGTGCCAGATGTCAGAAGAAAGGCTTTCGGTTTTTCTTATTGAGTATACTATTGTGGTAAATGGCCTTGGCTCTATTGAGAAAAATTCCTTCCATTCCCAGTTGTTGAGAGTTCTTTTTAATCATGAATGTGTGTTGTACCTTATCAAATTCTTTTTCTACATCTATTGATGTGGTGTTTCTTTTCTTATCTTGATATGGTATATTATGTTTATTTTCTTATGTATGTTAAACCATCCTTGCATCTTTGGTATGAAACCTACATAGTCATGGGGTTTGACCTTCTTTATGAGACAGTGGATCTTATTTGCTACTATTTTGTTGAGGATTTTTGTATCTGTGTTCATAAGGATATTTGTCTGTAGTTCTAATGTGCATCTCTGTCTGCTTTGGTATCAGGGTGGTGTTAGCTTCATAAAACTGTCTATTTCTACAATTCCCTGGAAGAGCTGGAAAGGATTGGCATTAGGTCCTCTGGAAAGTTTTGGAAGAATTCACCGGTAAATTTATCTGAGCATGTGCTTTAGTTATTGGGAAGGCTTTTCACTATCATTTTTATTTTCTCAATAGTGATAGTTCTGTTCAGATATGCCAGATCATATTGGTTCAATTTGGGAGGTTATAGGAGTCCAAGAATTTATTCATTTCTGGTTTCTCTGTTTTATTGTTGTTTCTTAAAGTAACCACTGATTACCCTTTGAATTTCTGCAGTTTCTGTAGGCATGTCCCATTTGTCTAATTTGGCTTTTACGTTTCTCTCTCTTGTTTTCTTTGTAAATTTTGCTAATGGTTTATGGATCTTGTCTATTTTTTGAAAGGACCCATTCTTGTTTTGATACATGTTTTCATTTTTTTATTTCTACATTTATTAATTTCTTCCCTTATTTTTAGCATTTCCTTCCATCTGCTTATTTTTGGTTCATTTTGTTGATCATTTTTAATTTTATAAGAAATGCCACTAAATTACTAAAGTAGGGCTGATGAGTGCTTGCGAAGCTATTTTTCATCTTGGAAAAATACAGCTTTCTGCTATAATCTACAGATTCTGATAATTCATGTCTCTCAAACTCAGTTGTTTCCAAGAACCATTTGATTTCCCTTTTAAAGCAAGAGTAGATATCAGAAAAAAATATCTATACTATTTGTTTTATGGAGATGCATTTTATGGGCCAGTATATGGTCTATTTTGGAGAATGACTCATGTGCCTTGGAGAAAAATGTGTATCCAGTTTCCTGGGCATGAATAGCACTAAATATCTACTAAGACACTCTTCTATTATTCCTTTAAGAGCTAGTATATATTTGTTAACTTTTAGCCTGCTTGACATATCAAGGGATTATAAGGTGTATTATTGTCTTGTTACTGATATCTTCCTTTTTATTTTTAAAACTTAAATTTTTTTTATTATATCACTGTGAGTTACACAGTTTACACAGTTCTCGATTACAGTGTTTTAACACCTATCCCTTCACCAGTGTTCACTGATATCTTTCTTGAATTCAAGTGTATCAGCAGTTGTTTTAAGCATGTGGTGGCCTATCATTGGGTACATATATATTTAGAAATGTGAGTTCTTCTTGATGTGTACATCCTTTGACTAGTAAGAAAAGTTCATCTCTGTCTCTTCTAACCTGTTTTTAAGTATAGAGTCTTTGGAGCCATCTGATATCAGTATGGTCATCCCAGGCTAGACTTTGTATGGGAGTTACTTGTTTGAATGATTATACAACCCTTGACCTTGACTACTCAGATGTGTTTCTAGTAGGAAGCAAAACATTGGATTCAGTTTTTTTTTATTCATCTTGCCACTCGGTGTTTCTTATTTGGTGCAATTTAGTCTATTGACGTTGAAAGAGATGATTGTCATGAGATTTGTGTCATTTTCTGTAGGTGTTTGCCATGTCTGTTACATATATCTTGTCTTAAAGTAGACCTTTTAGTTTGACTTTTAATACAATTTAAATACATCTTTCCTTCTGCTCTCCACTACTGCCTATGGAACAGATATTTTTTCTCCCTCTCTCTGTCTCTGTCTCTCTCTCTCTCTCAATGGTGGTTTTTAATATTATTACTGAGGGTTTCATGCCATTCATTTATCTACTTTCAGCACCCAACTTTTGTCCAGAGTAATCAATTCAAAGTCTCATAATTGTCATAATTGTCCTTTCCCTCCCCTAACTGCTATTTGAGCGAAGCTTCCTACCATGGACTGGTCCTCCTTGCCCTCATCTCTAATGACTCTAGATATTTTTACCATATTATTTCCTTTTTCTTTTTTTTTTTTTTTTTTTTTTTTTTTTTTTTTTTTTTTTTTTTTTGGTTTTTGGGCCACATCCGGTGACGCTCAGGGGTTACTCCTGGCTATTTGCTTAGACGTCGCTCCTGGCAGGCACGGGGGACCATATGGAGAACCAGGGGATCGAACCGCGGTCCATCATAGGTTAGCGCAGGCAAGGCAGGCACCTTACCCACAGCGCCACCGCCTGGCCCCCCTATTTCCTTTTTCTAATAAGGGGTAAAATTATTTATCTACAGAGACATAAATCATTGAGAAAGACTATGAGATGATGAGAATTAATTCGTTTTCAATCAACTGTGATCAGTAACACACGTATTCATTAAATTCTGACGTGCAACTTAATTTCAGGTGGTTTTTCTCTGCATCTTTCAAGTTGCTTTTAATTACAACACGAGAGCTCTATTTTTCCCTTTCCATTTCAGTTCCTCTTGGCCTTCCTCCTCTGAAATAGAAAGTTGAGTAGAAGTCATTTGTGTACTTGTCATCAAAAACTCAAACAGCATTCCCTTATATATTCATGGGTTGTCTGTGTACAGTCTCAGCTATACGATTAAATTCACAGTTATACTGTGTCTTCCAGTGACTATTGATGAAGAACTTGAAGAACTAGAGTGGGGTACCAAGGCAACTAAATGGTAAGCTCCCTTGTTTTCTTGAGATCATTATTATATTTTTACATGGTGTATAGATGAAATAATCTATGAATATATGACAATAAAATTATTAACTACTTTTATCCACAATGTGGTGAATGGGGCTACAAATTGTATGGATAGGACCCTAGATTGTAAAACAATGGATTTCCTTTTGGAATATAAATGTTGTCATTCTACTTAGATGTTGTTGTCAGAAAAATTCATCCAGAAATTCCTCAGTCCCTTTCCATAGAAACACATTGATGTTTAGAGAATTTGAATCCCTGTCTGTACTTCTGCTTTGTTAGACACTTTGCATTAATATGACTATTGAAAATAGCACATGGAACATAGACACAGAGACACCAGTCACAAAATCTCAAACTCTGTTATTCTGATTTTAAAATTATATTTGTACTGCAAATATGTATCAAGAAACCTAGAGAATATTCGATACTCTTCACACTAGAGTTTCATTCCAATCCACCTTTTTGTAGAGAGATTGCATATTGGGGATAGGAATTATCTATTTACCAGTATTAATACTAATTCCAGGTGTCTGTATTCTTCATCCACTCACTCAGGTCATTCTGGCCTTCCATCTTCAACTGCACATTTGAGTTCCCAGTCCTCATTTAGTACAATAAGCACAACTGTTCCCGTCCCATCATCCCAGCAGGTGCAAATATTAGATTTCATCTAAAGCATTCATGAAATGATACTTTTCTTCTAATAAGAGGATAAATGTTTCCTACTCCTAAAATGAGGTGTCCTTTTCCTGTCCTATTCTCCTGCAGGCAAGTTTGATGGGTTTCTTTTGGGCAAGAGTGTTGTCACACCTGAACTTTACTACTCATCAGGTGATTATGGGTCTACAGGTGTTGCTGTGTCCTCAGTTGCTGCTGCTGCACATGGGAGGAAGCTCACAGATCCCTTCAGATCACCTGGGTTTGGAAAATTGTAGATTGACATCAGGAAGATCTATGGATGAGGCACCAGGAGCAAGGATCCTGGTGATGATGACTCCCTGGGATTTGAGGGTGCTGGTTTCCACCATGAGGTTTGTTTGAAAAGAGTCTTTCCAATTCACCTCATGGAAGTCAACTGGGTGGGTTGATGGAAGATGTTACCCTCATTGCCACAGTGCAACTGCGCTAATTAATTCAAGATTGGAAGCAGCCGGCACCACTGTGAATGGCTGGGGTGACTTGGCAGGGTCCTAAGTGCCAGCAGGTGCCCAAATTCTATGATATACTTATTACGTAGTAAAGTGTATGGGGATACCTCAACTCACTTTCATTCTGCTATTATATAGAAGAATGTATAGGGAGACCTCAACTCACTTTCATTAACAGAATATTCTCTTGGAATGAGTGCCAAAACCTGAACCATAACAAAGGATAAGCTAGGCATGGGGGTGATTCGTCCGCCACTTTTTGATTATAGGTGAGGATGCAGTACAGGACATATTGCTCCACAGTAAAGCAGAGACCTAGATAAGAGATGCTGCCTCCTTACTTGCATCTGGAATCCAAGGTGAAAGATAAGAAATATTCAATCGATTCAACAGAAACAACATAAGACTCATTAGAGTCTCAGAGTCCCAGGAAGCAAATCTCATGGAAAATCAACAGTCAAAGACAATATTGTTGAGACGTTCCCAGAGATAAATGTTCATGCATCCAAATTCTGCATGCTCAAAAAGTATCAGCTACAGGAGATCCAAAAAAAAAAAAAAAAAAGCACCCAAAGACACATTCTAGTCACAATGCCAAATACCACAGAATACAGAAGGCAGCAAGATCAATATGGGAAATTACATACAAAGACACATTCTTAAGATTATAGCAGAGTTGTCACAGCAACCTTTAAGTCCCAAAGTCAGTGTTGGGATATAGTAATAAAACTCATGAAATAACTGCTTCACCAAAGGACTTCACTGAGAGAGACTTGCATTCCTGTTTGAAGAAAGGATACACAGCTTCACGGATAAACAACAGCTCTACAACATTACAGATTCAATCCCAGGCTTAAAAGATCAAAGGAGTTTCTTTTGACACTACCCATATATTACAGAATGTTTTTGACATTACCACAGCTTTTCAGTATTCGCAAACCTGGAAAAAAGAGTTTCTTTTTGGCAGAGTGATAGTGCAGTCTGTAAGTACAGGGCTTGCCTTGCATGTGGACAACACAGGCTTGATCTCTGTCACTACCTAAGGTATACTGAGCACCTCCAATATAATCCTTGAGTATAAAGTTTAAAGTAAGCCATGAGCAACCACCCACGTGCTACAAACCACCCCACAAAATGGCCTCGCTAAGCTTATTTGCATGGAAACCTGAAGAAGCAAGACAGCAACCCTGACCTCAGATTTTGAGACAGACATCTATGCATGTTTTCTCATTCCATTCATTTCCTGTGCAGTCTCTACCCAAGATGTGGAATTTGTCACTGTGAATTTTCTTGCATGAAATGAGTGTATGCGGGGCCTGGGAGATAGCATGGGGGTAAGGCGTTTGCCTTTCATGCAAGGTCATCGGTTCAAATCCCGGTGCCCCATATGGTCCCCTGTGCCTGCCAGGAGCAATTTCTGAGCATGGAGCCAGGAGTAACCCCTGAGCACTGCCGGGTGTGACCCAAAAACCAAAAAAAAAAAAAAAAAAAAAAAAAAAAAAAAAAAAAAAAACAAGAAATGAGTGTATGCATTAGAAG
>PVKC010006460.1:10299-31212 GCA_004027635.1 Crocidura indochinensis
AAAAAAAAAAAAAAATCGAAGAGGCATTGTTTTTTTGTTTTTTGTTTTTTGTTTTTGGTGGGGGTAAGTCACACCCATGCTCAAGGGCTAATACCATCTCTATTCTTGGGTGGAGGGGATGACTCAGTGGATCTTGAAGAGCCCTGGGTCACATTGGGGTTAGCCACAGGCAAAGCAAATGCTTTTTTTTTTATTTTAACACCTTGGTTACATACTTTATTGTGTTTGGGTTTCAGTAATGTAAAGAACACCACCCATCACAAGTGCAACTTCC
This sequence comes from Crocidura indochinensis, assembly GCA_004027635.1. Lineage (NCBI taxonomy): Eukaryota > Metazoa > Chordata > Mammalia > Eulipotyphla > Soricidae > Crocidura > Crocidura indochinensis. The sequence goes on from PVKC010006460.1 coordinate 10,574, forward strand.
CATCACCATTTTCCCAAATCTCCCTCCTCCCCATCCACCCCCTCCCTGTACTCTAGACAGGCTCTCCATTTCCCTCATACATTCTCATTATTAGGACATTTCCAAATGTAGTTATTTCTGTAACTAAACTCATCACTCTTTGTGGTGAGCTTCATGAGGTGAGCTGGAACTTCCAGCTCTTTTTTCCTTTGTGTCTGAAAATTATTATTATTATTATTATTGCAAGAATGTCTTTCATTTTTCTTAAAGCCCATAGATGAGTGATACCATTCTGCTTTTTCTCTCTCTCTCTCTCTGACTTGTTTCACTCAGCATGATAGTTTCCATGTACATCCATGTGTAGGAAAATTTCATGACTTCATCTCTTCTGACAGCTGCTTAATATTCCATTGTGTATATGTACCACATTTGGCATTTGTTAATCTAGTGTGTGTACAGAAGAGACTTGTGACAGAATTGTCGGTCCACTGCTGAAAACTCTTATGGAATAAGTCTAGGAATAATGGTCAGTATCTAAATACAAAATTTACAGAAATATTTGCGGCAAAACACTTACTCTTGAGTCTCTATTACACTGTGAAAATGTGAAGCATTCTAGAGGATTTTAATCAGAGCTCTGTTCCTCACAATCTGGCTTAGAAACCACAAAATTCATAAGTTAGGGCCCGAGGTACAGCAGAGAATAGATTCCTTGCTTTGCACATAGCCAACACAGGTTTAATGATGGACATCACATATGTTCCCAGACAACTGCCAAGAGCACAAGACGGGAGTATATGCTGAGTATCCTGAGCATTGCTGGGTGTGGACTCCAAAGTAGAAACAAACAAAAGTAATCATCCTTTTCCATCCTCCCCTTTTCCATATGTCAATTTATTGTCATCTAATTTTTATCACAATAATGTAAAATTTGGGGATATCAGAAATTGACTGTCATAAAGAATTTCACAGAGAAAACAAGATTCTAAAATGTGTGTTGGATTTTCAAAGAAATGGAATATATTCACAGAGTAAAAAGGAGAAGATAAGATATTTTGATAGTGAATATTCAAAAATTCTGTTCCCTTCTTGGATACAATCCATGAAAAGAAAACCAACCTATATGTTATCACTGTCAAACTCACATACATTAATACTCTCTTTAAATAATACTTCTAACACCTACAGAACCCAAGATTAAAATCACTCTTTTCTATAAAGTTTTCAGATTTTGAGTGTGTCTCTACAGCCCATACCACCATTTGGTATGTTGCTTGTCCCAACCTCCAATAAAAGACAACAGTATGATAGTCAGGCTCCCACCATGTTTACTAGGTCTTCATATGTTTTTGTGTCAATAGGAAGTCAGATGGAGAGGTATGCCTGATCAAAGGTTTCACAAAATAAAAGGTGAATCAATAATAGTCTGAGGATCTTTTTCACTGACATATATCCTAGATAGTCCAGTGGGGCTGGATATGTTGTCCCTTACTTCATTAAGCTACAATTCTCAAAGTAGTTAAAAGCCACTAATACACTGTCTATTAATATTTGGATCTTAGTACAAGAGGATTCATTATCTTAGAAAAGGAAGTTTAATTAATTGAAAAGCCATAATTTACAAAGGTATAACTGAAGAAAAGACACTTACTCAATAATTCCACGAAGGACATTGGATTTCTTGTACACAACAACTCTTAAAACTCCTAAATGGCTCTTTAAAACTCTTAATATTCTTAGAATCTTATAATTTTTATTCTATAAGAAATAAAACAGTCCATTTCTTTAATATCACAATGAAAATAGTAAGCTTACCTCCATACTCGGTTCTCTCAGTTCTCTCTGTGAACTGTGATGGCTCAGGTGTCTGTTTTTGGACTCTAAAATGAAAAGCAGAGTTAACATCTTTAATAGTTAATCTGATCTGTTTTTATTCCTGAGGATTCAATGGCAAAGAATTAAAGTTAAGGCAGTTTTTAGAGATTGAGAACCTGTTGAATTTACGTGGATGGAATCTTCACTTTATTTTTTGTGTGTTAGTTTTGATTTGACTGTACCTGAAGAAGAGTATAGGTCAGTCTATTGGCACAGTACAGAATTATTTTAAAAATTGCTCTGCTTCAGTTGTACAAAAAAACTGTCCATGAATATGTTTAGTGAAAACCAAGGAACCCAAGGTGGCTGCATACAAGTTAAACGCCTATTATGTCTGCATGCCATTACTAATTTCAGAGAAGCCACTGAGAATGAAAAAAACAGATTCATGCTGCTTAATCTTGGTGTTTATGGTGATAGTACTTTCAGATATCAATAAAAGGTCTTGACTGGGGAATGTTAATACATACAATTCAGTGGGAATTCAGAGAATTAAAGGGAGTGGGTGGGACTTGATCCACCCAAACACTGGAAATCTCAAACAACTCGCAACAAGACAGATTCTACACCTAGGAGCATGACTTTCAGGGTCTGTGACCTCTAGTACAGTCAGAAGATAATCTTCCACCATCAAAAAACTGTCCTGATACCTCCTTGACAGTGAGCGGGGAAGACTCTGGCAGTAAAGTAGAAAAGAGGCATGTGAGACTATAAAAACTATGGTAAAGCAGCACAAAACATCACCAAGCATCCTGGGTGAAGAGTGAACTTCTATGAACCCAATCAGTATTACCTTATCCCTCCATATAATACCTCTGAAATGAACTTTTGAGTAAACATGTTCAGGATGTTCAATGAATTCAAAAAGAATGGAACATGCTATCATTAAAACTCAGTAGGCTATGAGAACAGAGGTGAATACATTGTAAACAGAACTGAAAAACTTCATAGGTTGTTAAATAAAAATCCACGGTTTGTAAGCCTGTGCCAAATGCCGTATTTCAATCCCCTTCTGCAGAAGAGTCTGAGTAACCATGGCAGCAGTGAAGAAATCATACACCAAGCACTCAGGACAAGAGAGTTGACATGGCCTCCAGGGCTTTCTTTATCTATGCTCTCTATGCCATAAGTCAGAGCTGCTTTCTTTATTCAGATCAAATTTCCAATACCAGGAGGGCTAAACTTAAATGTGAGAAACTAAAGTACTATTAGATGGGCTTTTACATAGCTTAGGAAAGAAGAAATTGGGGAGCACCCTTGTTTAGGGTTGTTACCTAGGTCTCCTCTTTTGTCATGTTTCCATAGATTTATTCATTTATACACATGCATAAATATAATATTTATCTCAAGAAAGCCAGGGAGCTTGCATGTTTGTTCTATTGTTTTGTTCATAATGAAACTTTCTGCATTCACTGAAAGACGTGGAAAAACTATCAGTATGATGTATAATGGTACAGGTGAGAACGTACTCAGTGCACATCTTGAATATATAAGGGAATTCTCTTTGAGTATATTTGGTTAAAAAAAAGGCAAATGCCTACTGCTCAGCTAACTATTTCAGAGAGCAAGGCCAACAGGAACTGAATATGATGGAAAAAGATATCTCAAGTTGTAATCAAAGGCAAGTGAAAGATGCAGAGAAAACCACACAGCTCTAATCTATATGTCATACTTTCATAAATGAGTGCATTATTAATCCCATTCACATCAAAAATAAATTAATTTCATCATGTCAAAGTGATCTCTGTCTCTCTAGATAAAATTTTCTATACTTTATAGAAAAATAGAAAGTATTTTAGATGTAATGATATATAATATACCTTCAATTCCAGAGGTCTGACTGAGACAACTGCAAGTGAACGGATCTTCCAGAAACGTAATGAAAGACTCTGTCACAGGCTCCACCCTAGGACCAACATAATGACCAAGAACACCAACTACAGAAGATGAATTAAAATGACACTGAAGTAGCAGAACTGTTAGAACTGTCAAGAAAGCCTTTATCATATGCTCCATTCCTTGAACTGCAGAGTCACCAAGATCTCTAAATACAGAGGACTGATTTTTACCATCCATGACCAAGTAGAAGTCTTCCGTACACCACAAAAGCACCGAGGGGAGAGTATATGATCATGCAAGGATTCTATAGTTAATCCCATGACAGTATACTTCAGGAATGGAGAAACCCTGTATCTCCTAGGCCAAGGGAATTCCCTATATAATATCCTTAATAGTTACTCTGCCTATGCAGGGGGTAAAAGAAAAAAAAGGGGAAAAAAAGCACAAAATAATCATTTTCCCACATATATATTGATGGATTGATTGATTTCTTTTTTGACATCCTTATTTTGGTGTAGTTGAAGTTTATGTCTCCTTTTTTATTTTATATTATTTTATCTTATCTGTCTCTTTCTTTTTACACTCCGGCATGATTTGAATTCAGATCTGAGACTATTGTGTGGTGCTTCTTTTTATTGCTGTAGGGCTCACTAGATATGTAATTTGACATTTATTTTTGTATTGTTATGGTGTTTCAATTACCTTTTTAATGTGAAAGATATGTAAGTCACTATGATCAAAATAAAAATTAAAAAATATATAAAATATACCTCATTATATATTATATACTACATTATATTATCTATAATAAAATATGAGTATATAATAATATATAAGATATAATAATAACAGAGTAATAAAATCCAGAGACAATAAAGATGAGGGTCAGGAGGACTAGGTCTTGGTTAAATATTCTCAAATATAGCTGAGGAATGCTATTAGGGCTGAGAACGGACAGCTATAAAATTGGGAAATGAAAATGATTGCTCTAGACAAGAATTGTGTCCTGAAAGGAGATAAAATGATAAGCATAATATCCCGCAAGATAATATTACAATCCACTGTGTCTAAAAAAGGGATGGGTGGAAAAGTGTGTGTATATGTTCGTGTTTGTATTATGTGTGTTAGTGAGAGACACAATGACAGAGACACAGCGGGAGAAAAAAATGTCTGCTCCATATATGCAACAGGAGGAGGGCAGAGGGAATCTGGGGTGGGAAATATGCACTTGGTGAAGAGTGTTGTATATTACATGACTGAAATTCATGAATACTTTGGATCTGTGAAAAACTAACTGTATTATGAACAATCTTTTAAGTGCAGTGCTTAAATAAGTAATTAAAATGATCAAAATCAAGCAATAAACAACTAGCTAACTGAAATGATTATTATACCCCTACATTATTATTTTTGATAAAGTTTTGAAATTATACTTACTAGGTAGAATTACACTATTTATTTAATAACTGCTCATTGTAAAATTATTATTAGATATTAAAATCCTCACATTTTATATATATCCATTCTTTTTATATTTCACAGTATTTTTCTTTTTTATTCCTTATTTTAGCATTAGGGTGAGGGATTTTGTAGACAATCTAGTCCAAAGTATACTCCTTTACCATCCTTGCTTTGTAGGGTCTGTCTTGGCCCTGGTAAGAGAGATAGAGACCAGATTCTTTGGCTACCACATAGCAGTGTATTTTTGGCACTGCTTGACCTGGATATGTCTGAAACCTGGAAAAAAAGAGTGTCTTTTTGGTAGAGTGATAGTGCAGCAGGTACAGGTTTTGCATTGCATGTGGCCTACACCAATTTGATCTCTGCCACTACATAAGTTACACTGAGCACCACCAATGTGATCCATGAGTACAAAGTTTGGAGTAAGCCCCAAACAACCAATCTGAACTACAAACCAGTCCACAAAATCATCTACCTTAACATAACTTTCCATGGAAAGTTCTTGAAAAAAGAAAGCAGTCCTTTCCTCAGATTCTGAGACAGGTATTTATGCAATTTTTTTTTCTTCACATCAATCATGAGAACCATTTGCTGGTCAGTCTAGTCAAGATGTGGAACTTGTGGCTATAAGTTTTCTTACATAAATTGAGTGTGAATTAGAAGAGGCATTGTTTATATGGTGTGTGAATAAAAGAGATTTTGTGACAGAATTGCCAGTCCAATGCTGAAATCTTATGGAATACAGGCTAGGATTAACAATTAGATTTTAAAAAAGTCATTGCATCAGGTTTTCTGAAGCAAAAATTGAAAAATGTATTAAGGCCAAACATTTACTCTGAGCTCAATCACACAAGAGGTATGTGAAGAAAGGCTAGAGGATAGAATCATGGCATCTATTCTTACAGAGTGGTTTGGAACTTCAAAAAATTCATCAGCCAGGGCCAAGGTACAAATAGAGAGTAGGGACCCAGACAACAATTATCCATCAACTCACAACAATGAGAATGACACCAATAATAAGATTGGAAACAACCTTTGTGGCTGGGATATGATGGCAAGTCAACTTTCACCCACTGCACATGGAAATTTTGTGCAAATGAACCCATATGGAAAACAGAAAAGACTGAGTAGGAGTATCAGAGAGATAGGACAGTGTACAGAGTCATTGCCTTCTATACAGAAGATAGTCCTTACATTGATGCCTGGCATTCCACAGGTCTCACCAGACTCCTAAGAGTGATCCTGAGTGCAGAGAAAGGATTAACTCCTGATCATTGGTTGGGCTGTCCCTACCCCCCACCCAAATAAAAATGTTTGATAAGGAATGGAGCTGTTATAGGTCCCAGCTAGTGTGCTTTTTGATTTACATCTCAAGATCAAACAGTTTGAAAGGATATGGTCACCCTTGTTCTCTGCAGAGAAATACAAGCCCAACCTGAGTGTCTGAGATAGGGCAGTGGATAATCAAAGTGTGACATAAATTCACAACAGAAGTGTCAGAGGCTTTGACATTGATGAAATAACTGGAGGTGTGATAGAAGTGTATAGCTAAATCACAAACATATCAACACTGAAACTTGAAACAAAATCTCTGGTAATTCATCTTAAATATGTGCCTGATAAGGAGGCAGACTGGTTATTGCAAGAAAGCCTATGGTCATTGGTGGAGAGAAGTTAACACTGGTGGTGCAATAGTGCTAGAAAATTGTATTCCTGATAGATCCTGTGCGAACTCTATTTGTAGAGCACTGTACCTAAATTTAAAACATATTAAAATTTAAAATAAAAACCCATATGCATGTCCAAAATCTAGCCTTATTTGAACACAGTTATTTCAATCCATGCATCTATTGTCTGTATACTTTCCTATAGAGCCTCCTATTCCTCTTCACCCCTTCTAAAACAGATTTCCTGTCAACTGTTAACTGCTGTACTGGGTGTTGGTGGCAGTTGGTGACAGTAGCTAAAGATGGATGAAGAAAGAAGGTGAGGTTACTCTAGATCCATAGGGCCTAGATCCACAGGAAGCCCCTGGAGCCCTACAATTTTCTTCTCTTTAATTGTCTGTCTTGATCTTTCTAAATATCATGCCAACCTGCATTGTAATAGTGTCTCTTAAGAAACTAATAGATGGAAGTGATTACTCTGCACAAGAAATGTGCATTGAAATGGAGAAACTGACAGACAGGCATAATCACAGAGTTGAAAAAAGAGAGAGAGATACAAAGACAGAAACAAAGATGCAGAAGCAATTTGCCTACTCTAGAGCAAGGCAAGGTAGGGTGTGGGAGGTAAATGAGAAACATGGGTGATGTCAAAGGGAAGCGTGCACTGATGAAGGATGGTGTTCATTGTATGACTAAAACCAAGCAATGAAAATATTATAACCAAGTTGCTTTAAAAAGCAATTAAAAATTTCAAAAAATAGGAAAGCATATATTCTGCATGTATGTGACTCTGGTTTGATCTCTAGACCTGCATGGTCCCAAATAGCCAGAGTTTCCATTTTAAAAAAACTAAAATACTTTAGTGTGGTTACTGGAAAATATAATCCTAAATGTGGATGATGATTTAAAAAATATAAAATGTAAAGCACATTAATTATTGAACATTGTAATATGTACTGCCCAGCATATGCAGTCTGAAAAGATAAATACAAATAAAAGCTTCTTCTCTGAATTTTTACTTGCAAAGTAGCCCAGCAAGGTGGGCATTAGGACAGGGTTCCAAGGGACACCACACATTACATGCAGGACTTGCTGTGTAGAGGTGCCATTTCTGACGAGTGAGAATTTCGCATTGGTAGCAATAGAAAAAATGCAGGGTCTCATGCATCTAGGATTTTGGAGGTTGCAGCAGTCCAAGTTTTTCCACATAGGCACACCCACAATGAGGGTAGTAGTTGCTGGGACCAGACTAATGATCAGGGGAAGAAAGCCAGGTACAGGAAGGCACCTCCCCAGGAAGGCTTCTTGGATCCTCTTCTCTCATCTGATTTGAAGAATTTCCCAGAGGCAGCAAAGGCAAGAATCCTAATAGCTGGAGGCAGGTGCCTGATTCTGAGTATCTGTGTGAAAATAGCAATAGAGAGAATAATGCAACAATGCAGATTTTAGTGGGAGGCTTCCCAAGTTGTTTCAACAGGGTACTTTGCTGGAAGAGACTTCCCTCAGTGCACCTGGATAGGAGAAATTTAGATTGGCATCTAACATCAGTACTATTGTCATCATCAATTATGTGTTACTTGCAGGGCTCCAAGTGGCAGAATGTCCTCTGGATCTTATGTGCATTTTCCATTGGGTGGGTATAATGTGTTTTCCTAGGTCCCTTCTGCACACCTGTCTGGAGAGAACTCTCAATGTCAGTAGCTGGGATGAGTACCAATGCTTGGGCATTGGGCAGAGAGTCCTGGGATTCAGTGTATCCTAGAGGTTGCAGGGTGATCTCTACCAGGTTTCCCAGGTACCTCACTTCTCTCCAGTGAGCAGGATGTAGGGGGCAGGTTTCCTTGTTCCCCCTAATACCTAAAATATGATGTTTTTGTCCCCCAATTCACAATACAGACCAAAGGGCCTGTGTTGAGGTATATATGGGGTGCACTTACTGTACCTCCTCTTTTTATACAGTGTATAAAACACTGTAAGAATTGGGAGCACTTACATCTCCTTTTTTATTTTTATAATATATATACATATATAAAACCTTTCACCAGTGCAATATTCCCACAATTAATCTCTCAAGTGTCCTTCCTCCCCAGTTTTAAATTGACCACAGATTGCACAAGTCCTAGTTGCTGAGATTTGTTTAAAGGATACTGGTTTTGGTTTGGCCCCCTAGTGGATTTTTGCTCAGAGAGTAGGGGCATACATTTCAGGGCACTTGCAAAGTCTCTGCTGCATCAAGTGGAGGTAGAGGCTGCTCAGGTACCCTCAGAGAAACTGGACTGGGAGAATTCTCAGTTGTCAGCTGCTGACAGCAGTGCTAATCAGTCTCCAATCCAGGTATCATCACCTCCCATTGGCAAAAGCGTGAAGGCTTTCTAGTGGGTAGAGCATAAGGGAGCAGCTTCATAGATCACTGGTTTTGGTGATTTTTCATTGGTGACACATGACAGGAGTCATAATGTCTCCGCAGTGGGCCCAAATTCCTTTGGCTCACCCAAGGGAAGGCACTTTCCTTTGGGGTGTAAACAATGAAGAGGTTTATTCTCCTACTTGTTTTAATATGTACTCATCTTGGTGTAATGTGACTTGGTGGTTTGTTTGAGAAAGTCGCTGAGGTCCCGTCAACAACACTCTGGTGTCAGGAAGATATTAGACTGGCAGGAGCTGGCAGCAGTAGATAAGATGGGATATCTTGTAGGTTCCCAGATGGCAGCGCGTCCTCTGGGTCTTCTATACAATTTCCACTGGGTTGATATACTGGAGGCTTTGACAAAAGCTGGTACAAGTCCTCAAGGAGCAAAGTACCAGCTGTTAGATTATCCCCAGGATCTGAAGGGCATTCTCCACCTTATGACATTTAGAGGAGTCTTTCCATGTAACTTCACTACAATCTGACCTTGGTGGTTTATTGGGAATGGCCCATTATTCAGAGACATATTTCAATAGCCTGCCAAACGGACCTGGGCAGAGTTCTGCTCAGATCGTTCCCACAGGTTCACTACTGATAGATTTTTAAATTTGCTTGTCTTTATATTTAAGATATTCTCAGTTTCAGGGCAAAGAATTCTCTGATCTTTATACTGTTTTTCTAATTACAGTTAAGGCCATGATGCCTCAAATAAGGTAAGTGTCTTTAATTTTTGCCTTTTCCTTGGAAGCAACTTAGGTAATGTAAAAATGATAGGGCTTTCTGATGGCCTCATCTACCAATTTAAGAAATTGCAACTTGCTAGTAGAAACAGTAAAGTGTACCCCAAAATACATGAATTTCTTCATTACCCTTATTATAATTAACACTACATGAAGTTTTAGTTTATGTAAATAATCCATTAAGGAACTCCTGACTTAGAAGAGACAGGAATACAGGATAGCCAAGCAAAAGAGCAATTACCATGCTTCCCTGAGGCCCTAGGTTTGATTACTGCCACTGAAAATACACCAAACTCATTTTACATAACTTTTATGTGAAAAAACCTGAGTTATATCTCTGATATTGCATGACCTGTACCACTTCTGACATTGGTGAACCCCACTGGGCCTGCACTGCATCCATCATTGGATTATAAGAATTGTATAATAAGGTTGACTGAATAATGCAGGGCATAACACTAATCTGACCACCGCTCAAGAGCTCTTGTACAATAAAATAAATATTCTTGGAAAATAATACAATAGATCATGTGTGACATGAAAAAGAGATACCTTGTGAGAAATCACAAGTTTGGATCTATTTGATACTTAGACATTGTGAAAGTTCTAGAATAAGTTTTGCCATATTTTCTCATTAAAGATATCTAGAATAGCACAAACTATATTTACACCCTTTCTTGTAAAATGAACAAGGCAACAGCAACACAATTGAGCACTCATCAATACCATCACTGACACCTTTTTTTTTTGCTTTGGGATCACAGCAAACTGTGAATCAGGGTTTCCTCCTGCATATGAGTTCAGGTATCACTTGTGCTAGACTTAGAGGGACCAGATGGAATAACAGGGATAGAACCTTGATGGTTCAAGATGGCCATAGATTTGATCTATGGCACTGGTGTTCCTGAGCTCAACAAGGATGTCAAAGTAAGGGTCTAACTCCACTCTATCATCTCTCCTGCCCCATGAGACATATTTTACATATGAAAAATTTTAGGAAGCAAAGAGAGCAGTTGCAATACATGCTACTCCCTAGTAAATGAAATAAACTGCAGAAGAAAAAATTTTTAGGAGAAATTAAAGAAAAGAAATTAAAATACTTGGTGTGACTTGATGTCACTAAAGGATGGTCACCACTACAAAGCTAGTGTCCACAGAACCCTGATTAAGAAAACTACACCCTTGTGACTGGAGAGATGACGCAGAGGTAGGGTGTTTGACTGGCATGTAAGCGACCCAGGATGATGATGGATCAAATCTCAGTATCCCATATGGTCTCCCAGGCCTTCCAGAAGCATTTTCTGAGTACAGAGCCAGGAGTAATGCGTAAGCTCCAACAAGTGTTACCCCAAAACAAAAAAAAACAAACAAAAACTACTTCCTTAAATCTTAAAAGGTTGGTGTTAAATTACTAGGAAAGTCATTCTTAGAGAACCTTTTAGTTACTGAGTGTTTTCCTTAGCCATCTCAAATTCAACTACTAATTAACCTTACTTTTAGTTGTTTCTCATATATTAAGAACTAATAGACTCCATTCTGTTTTACAGACAAGATTCTTCTTGGTTTACCTTTTTCAGTTCCTTTCTCATAAGGGGAGAATGGGAAGGGTGATGAATTATGTGAATATGAAAAGCCAACATTTATAATTACTTACTGGGACAAAGTCACAGTCAATCTTATAGAATTTCTTCACACTTTCTCAATGTTTGGCCTTTATTATTTTCACAGTCTTTTTTTGACCTTCTCCATTTTATTTATTTTACTTAATACGATGCTCTCCAATTCTTACATGTTGCAGTGAAATGCACGATTTCATCTTTTGTACAGTTGCAGTGTACCTATACTACACATTATTTTATTGCAGCAGCACTAATCATGCCATAGGACGACTTGATATGTTGGATTCCATTTTCTAAATTATTTTTTGAGAATTAGTTATATTCCTCATCAGTGGCATTATAAAAATTTCTTTTACCACAATGTCTCTTTCTGTTTTGGGTAATGATTACCTTGTTGAATCTGGGAGGATTATTGTTTTTCAGCATTATGAAAGAACCTGAATAGGATTAGGGGAGTGTAAATTTAAAAGGTTTGGAAGGGCTCACTAGCCAACAGATTAAAACTAGGATATCAAACCTGGGTTGCAAGACAAATACCCTAACGACTAGGTTTATTTGCCAGTCCATCCAGAAATCTTTTTAGTTCCTCTTTTACACACTCATTTATCTGAAATTTCCTTTGTTTGGGTAGACCAATTCCCACCCCTCTCTCTTATGTCTCTTCTCTCTCCCACTGAATTGTGTTTATTAACACTCCCCAATCAAGACCATTTTACTGATATCTGAAAGTGCTATCACCATGAACATCATGATTAAACATCATGAATCTGTTCTTTCATTCTCAGTGGTCTCTAAAAAATTGATTAAATTCAGGCACAATAGCATTACAGGTAGGGTATTTAACTTATATGCAGCCCACTTGGGGTTTTGCTTTTCACTGACAGCATTTATGTACAGTTTCCTTGTAAACTGAAGCAGAGTTCTTTTTTTAAATGGTGCACTGTACCAATAGATTGCATATGCACATATGCTCTTCAATTACAGTCGAATTAAAACAAACAAACCGAAAAATAAAGAGAAGATTTCATACTCGTAAATTCAACAGTTTGTTAATCCCTAAATCTTGATTTAGCTTTAATCCCCTACCATTGAATCCTCTGGTATAACAACAGACCAGAGAATTAAAAGAATGCTAACTCTGTTTTTCATTTTATAATCCAATACAGAACACCTGGTCTCCCAAGTTCACAGAGAACTGAGTTTGGAGGGAAGCTTACATTTTCCCTTATGATGTTAAAGTAAGGGATTATTTTGTTTCTTTTAGAATAAAACTTTTAAGATTCTAAGAGTATTAAGAGTTTTTAAGAGTTGTGTAGGAGTTTTAAGAGTTGTTCTATAGACAAGAAAAGCAATGTCCTTTGTGGAAGTGTTGAATATGTATCTTTTCTTCAGCCTTATAACTTTGTAAATTATGGTTTTTCAATTAATTAATTAAAATTCCTTTTATAAGTGAATAAATCATCTTTTACTAAAACCCAGCTACTTATAGACAGTGTGTTAGTGGCTGTTCTCCACTTTGGCGGTTGAAGCATAATGAAAAAGGGACATCATGTCCAACCCCACTGAACTATAGGGATATGTGTCAATGGAAAAGTTCCTCAGACTATTATCGATTAGCCTTTTATTTTTTGAACTTTTGGTCAGTCAGTCATAATTTTCCATCTGACTTCCTATTGACTCAAAAACATCTGAAGGCCTAGTAAACATGAGGGGAAACTGTTGTGTATTTTTGTTAGGTTGGCACAGCAAAATACTAAATGATGGTATGTATTTGTAGTGACTCACACATAATCTTAAGAGCTTAATACAAGAGAGCAGTTCTCATCTTGGGTTCTGTCGGTGCTTAGAGGTATCATTAAAAGAGACTGTGCACGCATGTGAGTGTGCATGTATGCCAGCAATAAGTTAAGTGGGTTTTCTTTTCATGACATGTACCAAAAATTGAACTGGATTTTTGAGTCATTACTGCCAAAATTAACGTATCTTCTCATTTCTATGTACATAGATACCATTTCTATTTTATCTTTATTTGTTTGCTGATTTTGGTCTTTTTGAGGGGGGGCACACCCTGTGATGCTCAGGGATTATTGATGGCTATGCACTCAGAAATCACTCCTGGCTTGAGGGACCATTTGGGATGCTGGGGATTGAAATCGAGTCCATCCTGGGCAGCCGTGTGCAAGGCACTACCACTGTGCTAGCACTTTGGCCCCATATATACTACTTCTTTGAAAGTTTAACACTTATTTAATAAATTGTTTTCTCTGAAATTATTTATGACAATTATTCCTTGTCTGATTTGTCCAAGATCTTATGTAATTGTAATATTAAAAAACCAGTTATCTGACATTAAATTGACATATGGGAAGGGAGAGGATGGAGAAGGCTCATGACTTCTGATGGATTTTACTTTGTTTACAACACCCAGCTATACTCAGGATACTCAGAAATACTCCTAGTGTTGTACTCCTTGCAGTGCTCAGGAACCATACGGAATGCCAGTAATTGAACTTGGTTTGGCCTTGTTCAAAGGTCCTACTCTATGTGCTATACCTGCGACCCTGACTGATGAATTTTGTGACGAAAAGCCAAAGCAAGTGGATTCCATCCTCTACACTTGCTTCACATATCCACGGTAAGGTAGAGACACAGAGTTTGGTATCAATTCTTTTTGCAATTTTTGCTTCAGCTAATCTGGTGTCAGGAATTGGTTTGAGAAGCTGACTGATAATTCTAGCCCTTATTCCATAAGAGATTTTCCCACAAACCTGGCAGTTCTCTTATGCAGTCTCTTCTAAACACACACTGTTTAAACAATGCCTCTTCTAACACACACACACAGACACACAAACACACACACACACTTAGTTCGTGTAAGAAAACTCACAGCCACAATTTTCCCATATTGACTAGAGACTACACAGCAAATGTTCCCTATGACTGGCATGAGAAAACATGGATAGATTTCTGTTGCAAAATCTCAGTAGAGGAATGCTTTTTTGCTTCATCAACTTTCTATGAACTATGCTTAACCAGGCAATTTTGTGGGGTGGCTCTTAGGGCTTGGATGTTTGGAAACCCAAGAATTGCTCTGGGCTTAATCCTAACTTTTTACTCAAGGACTACATTGGTGGTTATCAGGGTTACCTGTTCAGTGACAGGGAACAAACTGAGGTGGGCCATATGCAAGACAAGACCTATACCTTCTGCACTATCATTCTGCCAAAAAAGACATTTGCTTTTTACCGGGTTTGGGGACCTCCTACCTGTGGTAGTGTCAAAATCACACTCTTCTACTTGGGAAGGGTAAAAAATATACTGTGTATTTATCCAAAGAATCTGGACTCTAGCTCCTTACCAGGACCAAGGTAGATCCTCCTAAGCAAGGACAGTAGATGACTATACTTTAGAGAAGCTCAAAATCCATGTGAACAAACCAATGAACCAATTTGCAATATTTTTATCATACTTAGACACACTTGTTTGTTTTGAAAATAAACTCTGAAGTAGCTATACCTCTAGTCACCTTTTCCACAAACAGTTCAACTTATCACTGTCTTAAACACTGATACTCCAGCATTCCAAACCACTACTGCAAAGATCAATGAGAAAGCTAAGGAAGAAACCTACAGTTGGGGATATGAAGAATCTTGCCAAATTTCCAAGTACACAAAATTGCCTGTGCCTTATTGATGTGGACCTAACATGTTGAACATAAAACTTCATATTTTAGCAATAGAAATCAAGGAGTCACTAGTCTCTGACTATTAGAAGTCTGTAGATGAACAAGTCAAACAACTCATAGAATTCTTTTTCAGAAAAATAAATTTTATTGAGATCAATGGGAATTACAAGCCTTTCACAATTATATTTAAGGTACATTGTGACAGTGAATTAGGGCATTTCCTACCACCAGTTTTGACCTATCTCCACCACTGTTTCCTGCATGTATCCCATAAGTTCCCCCATTAGCATTCTTAACTGCTAATGTTAACAGCTCTCTTTTGCATATAGCTTGTAGTTTGACTCACTTGATACTATTGTCATTGAATTTGAGTTTTTTGATATTTAGGTCCTACCATTTTTTATTCCCAATATTGCGTATGAGATTGTTTTGCCCCTGGGGCCATCTAATTTTTATCAGTTGGTAGGAAGATATAGAAAAACAAGTCAGAACAAGGTGATTCATGTTCTATGGTTCTGTTAAAAAATTAAAATAAACAAAACACCCCCCCAGAAAGAAAATAAATCGGGTGGAGACCCTGTCTAGAAGCTATAAATATAAATTTAAAAGAAGAAAAGAAAGGAAAAGCAAAAAGCAAAAATAGGTGGGTATGGTGTGGCAAGGTTTTTTTTTATTGTTGTTGCTGTTTTTGTTTTGTTTTTTCATAGGCACAGTAAATATTGGGAAAATTAGGAAGGAAATTTTCTTGGCCTAAAAATACAAAGTGTCTCCCCACCCTTGAATTATACTGTCATGAGACAAACTATAGGTTCTGAACATATTCATCCTTGAAACCAAAGATCTTTATGGTGTCAGGAAATGTTCTGCTCAGTAGTGGTTGTCAAAGTCAGTTCTCTGTAATTAGAGTTCTTGGCTTTTACACAACTCTAGGACAAAATTTAGGATAGAATCTTTATGGTTCTAGACTTTCTTTTCATTCATGGTTGCTGTTGTCAGACTTCTGTATTTAGTAATCTTGGTTTTTGCACAGATCAAAGGATGGAGTGTCTTTTGATTTCAATTCAGTGTTAGGTAATGAGGTAGGGAACATGCTCTTCGATCAAGTTGTTGCTATTTCATAATCGACAGGATGTCCTATAAACCTATTGTGGGCAAGTTGGTGCCAGAGTAGTATTAATGACTCACCCAAAGGAAATTTAATTCCTGGTGCTGCTGCAAGCAACTGTGCCAGTTCTAAGTTTAGGATCTGGCATTGGACTATCAACGTCCAATCACATGAGGTCTGAATTGAATTCCCATGACGTCTATTCAGGGTGCAAGGCACTTCTGTATTCTAAAATTTATGGGCTCTTATCCCAAGCAGATAACAACTTGTTTCTGTAGATAAGATTTTCCCATTTTATTGTGCTACAGGAAGTGCACAAAAAGGAACAATACCAGATTATCTTCTGGTACATTTGAGGATAAAAAGAAGAAGCTAGGCTGGAGAGGTGGTGCTACAGGTAAGGTGTCAGCCTTGCAATTGCTAGCCAAGGAAGGACCGCAGTTCAATGCCCTGGCATCCCATATGATCCCTCCAAGCCAGGGGCAATTTCTGAGTGCTTAGCCAGGAGTAACCCCTGAGCATCAAATGAGTGTGACCCAAAAATACAAAAAAAAAAATGAGAAGCTATTCAATTTCTGTGTCCTGGTATTGACCTGAGAATTTATCCTGGCAAGAATTTTCCACTAGAATTTTTGTACTTAGCAGAACCAAAACAAGCAAAAGTAAAAAAGATATATATTTTTAAAAGGGACGGAAAAGGCTACATTTATATATCAAAATAAACACGGTAAGAGCTATGCTATTAATGAATTAAATATTCAAAGAAATATAGATGTTTCTATTAAGTCTTTTGAGACAGTCTTGGGAGGATGCGATTCAGGGCATATTTTTGTCCTACATCATGGTCTTACTGAAACTCAGAAATGGTTTGCAGCAGTAAGGGATCAGGTAATGTTCTGCTGCTGGGTTTGGTAGTATGCAACAGTCCACAACAAGGAGTGGGGTGGATAGACAGTCATCAAGAATGATGGTAGCAGCTTCTTGCTGGTGTGAGAAATGTGGGGCTGAGAGGGTGTCCTTTTATTTTTGGAGCCCAATGGCAAATTCAGAAGCAGGGAATGTTCTTCTTAAGAATTAAATTAAGATTAAGGGTAAAGAGGGTAAAGTAGGGAGAAACAATGACTTTGGTATGCGGGGTTAAGAGGATAAAAGGAGTTCTGAACGAGAGCAGGGAGGAATAATATATAAGATGGCTATATGCAATACTGGCATGGATTAATTACAATATAGGTTAGGCAAATTAAGAGGATTCAACTGCATACAAACTCACCCCCACTTTGTACAGACATTAGGTATCTATTCATAGGTAAATACTCAAAGAACTCATTCAGAAGATGAGAATATCCATACAAATGGAAGGGAAGGTACTAAAAATGTTATCAAGCCATAATTGTTGTAGGATTAGAGAGGTGGAAACTCATAAACAAACTTGAAAGCAAATTAAAAGCCAGCAATGATCAAGAAGTCAAAGGAACGTTTTAAAGTACCTTGGTTCATAATACTGTTGCTTCAAAAAGTCAAAGACATAGTGATCAAAGTAGCATGGTACTGGACAGACTCTCTGACCAATGAATGGGTCAGAACAGAATACCCAAGGACAAATCCTATATGTAGTCAGCTAGTTTTTGACAAAAAGAACAGGCCGCATAAAATGAAATAAAAACAAACTCTTCAATAGATGGTTTTGAGAAAATTGGGGGATCTATATTCTACACTTTAGATTGTATATTTATGTCTATTAAAGAAGGTGCCATTAAACTGAGCTGAAAGATAGTAGCTGATGCTCTTTGAATCATTCAGTAGCTATGGAGAAAATCCAGTTTGCATATTCAACTCTGAGAGTGATTTTCAGGCTTTTGGGGCACTCACCTCTCTGGTCATAGTTGTGGGATCTCTCTAGAGTGGCTAGCTGTGGAGGCTACGCAGCTAAGACAAAAGAAATCAAGACAGATGCTCCAAGTGTCAGGAGATACAGAGCCTGTAGGAAGAGAAACCCCAAGAAACCCCAAGGTTCTGAAATGTGGATGGAAAGTTGTCAAGTAGATATCAGCCCAGCAGCAAGAATCCTCAGTGGGAATATTGAATCTAGAACCTGCTTATAAGCCCAAAGGGGAGTTACCTACTGCCCAACCTACTTAGGCACTGTGTGTTGCTATCTGGCTTGCTTTCTTGTTCTATTTTTGTTTTAGTTTGGTTTTTGGTTACACACACCATTGCTCAGATTTTACTCCTGGCTGTGTTCAAAGAATCATGTATGATAATGTGCAGAAAACTAGGGTAGGATGTATGTATGGCCAGTGCCTTAAATTTGTAGCATGTCTTTGTCCTTTAAAAGTCTGTAGATTGTAAAGAAGTAGTGCTGTGATTTGCAGAGGTTTAATAGACTTCCAAGAAAAAATGCAGTAGAATTGTGTCTCTAGACCATGACTGTCAATACTATTGCCAACCATGAAACCTCAAAGAATGATATCTAAAAAATTTGGATTGTTAAGAACCACACATGCTCCAGGGTTTTTCCTGAGTCTGTGCCGGGATCAGGCCCTGGTAGTGCTGTGGATTAACTGGCATTAACTGGAATCAGTTATCCACGGTGCTTATTTTACGGTAGGAACTATTAATGTTTGCTCTTGATCCCCAACATGCACACAAACAAACCAATCCAAAGCCAAAAACAAAACTTCAAAAACCTGGCAAACTCTTAAGTATCACAGTAATTCCTATCAGTAAGTGGGGAAAACAAGGAAATGTCCCTTGACATTTCTTCCTATTTTATCTTTCCACTGCCTCTCTGAATGATGAGTGGTTCCTTTTGTTTTAGGCTAATGTGCTATGGTACTCTAGGCTTACTTGGGATTCTATGATCAGGGCTCCCTTTTAGCAGTGTTCTGAGTGAAATGAAATCATATAAAGTGGGGGGATACAAAGGGATCAGTTGTTTGCAAGGCAAACACCATAACTCCTATATGATCGATCCAACCCCAGCTACTTTATTCGTAGAATCTCAATACAAAGGGTTTGATTGTAGTGCTACTTTGAATTGGATCTTTTGTGGGCTATCATGAGAGTTGGAGCCACTTCAACTGATGCTCAGGGACTACTTCTGGCTCATTACACAGGAAGCACTTGCCTTGGCTCTCAGCAAATCATGTAGTGCCAGCTATTGAATTTGGAGCTCCTGCATGCAAAGAATGTGTTCTGGACATTTGAATCATTTCTTTGGTCTCAGTATATAAATGTTTTCCATTTATGTTTTTAAATTTTAGATTAGGTGCTTTGATTTAAAATATTGATAATTGTATCAATATGAGGGAGTTCTTGCAAAAGAAATTGGAACACCTCACCTTCCACTAATGTCAATTTCCTTTCACTAGGTCCTGTTTGCTCCCCAAATCCTGGCTATACTCCTATTTCTCTTCTCTGTGGCAGGTATATGGGGTAAAAAAGGAACCCCTATCTACTGCTAGTCGGGAATGTCTACTGGTAAAGCTTTTTAGAAAAACAATATAGACATTCCTCACAAAATTAGGAGCTGATATAGCAATTCCACCTCTTGTCATTTACCCCAGGGTCCAAAAATTCACTTCAGAAAAGTTATTTCATGCTTATGCCCATTGTAGCACTATTATAATAACCCACATCTGAAGGGTGACCAAGTGGGCAAGAACAGACTGCTCGATAAAAAATTGATTGAACATATACTTGGTATATACTTTTAAGAGCTATGTTGACTGGCTGGAGAGATAGACAAAGGAGCTTGTCTTAGCTTGAGTGACTTGAGTTTTAACCTCAGAACTCTCTATTGTCTCCTGAACACTGCCAGTCATGATCCACTGACTGCCATAATGGTCCACCAAAAGAATAAAAACAAATAGCATCCTACACTAAATAACACGTTTGAGATTTATAGACACATCTTTTACTATTATCAGTAAATTAGCTTTTAATAAGTTTTAATAACAGTTATATATTATAAAATATATAAATGAATTCATTTATAAAAACTATATATAGAAACTAATAGACATTAGTTATTAATAATAGATCATTTATTAATATGCCATAATTAATATCATTAATATGCCATAGCATTCAATTTGTACTTGATACAGTGTTCTCTTTGTTCATTCTACTATGATGAAAGCCACTGTGAAAATTTTTGCTTAGTAGAGATACATGACTTGTCACTCCCCTAAATGAAATAAAATTCTTCTCTTCTGCACAAGGGACTTCTTCCAGAAATGACCACATGGTGAGACATAAAA
>PVKC010006461.1:0-31095 GCA_004027635.1 Crocidura indochinensis
CCATAACATTATTGTATGAACACACTACAATGCAACTTGGATGTCAAAGTGTCACAAAGTCCATTGAAATGTCACTTTTGAATTTTATCTTCTTTAATACAAAACTAGAAAACTGTAGACAAGACCAGAAAAAGTGATAAAGTATTATTAAGAGCTAATACCCTTGACTTTTTGTTAAGGTCAAATTCATTTTGTTTAGTTCATTCTCTTAAAATGAACTGCCTCCCAGGTGTTCATCTTCAGAGTTACACACAATAATTCTATTTAGCTTATATGTTTCACTTTATCTCATATACTAAAATTGGTTCCAACTCAATATTCTATAATTTACAACTATAGTTTGACTTAAATCCATCATTCTGCTAATGTCTTATCTAAAGTCTACTTGAGTAGCTATAATTGATTCATTCAAACCTTAGATTTATGAAAATATCATAATTTCCAAATTCATCAAAAATATCTTAAAGTATAAAATGAAAACCAAATTCAGAATGATAAACTTTCAATTCAATTTCAAATTAATTTGATATTATCCTGATTTAACTTCTGTAGGCTCATTCATGAGACATCGTTCTTAATCTCTTCAACAAAATGTGAAATGTATTAGTGATTCTTTTCTCAAGTTTATTTTAACTATTATGTCCTGACTATTTTTTAATCATAGTATTTTCTTTCAAATATGGATATATTTGTAAAGTTGCTATTTTAACACATGGAAAAAGATGGCTCCAATCTTATTTCACACTCAGACTACCAACTGCTCCCTATATTTTCTTTGTTCTCCTAGAATTCCAAAATAATCATTTGTTATTTATATTTCTTTCTTAGTCAAGTCATTATAACGCAGTTGCATTCACCTCGCAATTCTCAAAGTTGAGTTCACAAGAAAAAATGCACAAATAAAAAAATTATTCTCATACTTTCTCCTTTCTTTAATTGCCCTTCAAATTATTAGGAGACTAACAAAGAATAGAGATTGCAGCCAAGGTGGGTAGAAGAGAAAAGAGTTAATGTGTCTAACAAAAGTTCAAGTAGACCTGCAACTACTACCCTGAAAAAAAGTCCACAGAATTTTTATACATTTCAAATAAATATTCTTCTTTTATTTATTTTTTTTTTTTTGGTTTTTGGGCCACACCCGGTGACGCTCAGGGGTTACTCCTGGCTATTTGCTCAGAAGTCGCTCCTGGCAGGCACGGGGGACCATATGGGGAACCGGGGAATCGAACCGTGGTCCGCAGGCAAGGCAGGCACCCTACCTGCAGCGCCACTGCCCGGCCCCCTCAAATAAATATTCTTACACAAGCTAAATTGAAGTTAAGGCTATTGTGTAAAAACTACATGCTTACCATAATCTATTTAGCTGTATGACTTCGCTTCTTTCTCTGGTTATTCTACTATTCTCATGCCTTTGGGTTCCCCAAAGGAGGAAATTGCCCTTATCTTATTTTCATTCATCTTGTGATTAAATCTTCACCACCTTGTTTCCCCTTTGAAGCTCCTAAAATCTTTGTCAACTAATTTTTGCTCCCCAATTTTCCTAAATTTTACCTCACAGAAAGAAGAGAGTGGCAAGTATTTTGATAAATGAAAAAAAGTCCAAAGTGTTCTTACTGATTTCACTCAATTATTTTGAATTTGTTCCAAATTCATAATTGTTTTAGAGGTGGCTTTAGATTGCTCTTGTAAGTGCATGCATTCCTATTAACAACACCAGGAAATTAGTTAGAAATTTAACAAGGTCATCATCTAAAAGAAACTGATCACATTCTACTTCCCTAAAATTTGCATTTCAAGTGAGAATTTTTACCAATGAAATTTGTAACATACACAAAAGCATAGGAGTCAGAGGTACAGACAAAATGTCATAAACTGGGGCATTCTTGGCCTAGAGAGAGAGAGAGGGAGATACTTAAGGGAAATGAATTCAAAACCTATTAATCTGTGTGGGGGTTGAAGAATTAAAATCTTAAGTTTTTTTTCTTTTAATTTCCTCTGAAACAATGATAACAAGACTAGTAGTTATTGAATCTATTAAATATTTTTTTATTGAGTATATACTAAACTACTGGCATTTGATTGCTACAGTAGTAATAAAGGCAGTTATAAAACTATATCCTGTGTTCACTTTAGATCTATAAAATCATCATGTCAAGAAATTAAAATTAAATTAATTGGAGAGACTATGTCAATTGAGTGAAGTTAATTAGAAAAAGGAGAGAGACAGATACAGAATCATCACTCTCATATAGTATATAAAACATAGAAAAAAAACAACAAGCACTCAAAAGCAACTGAAATTAAGAATTTATTAGGAGCCATATCATTGACAGGGGTATAGGGAGGTAGGACTGGGATATAGGGGAAATCCCTGACACCTGGAGCAGGGAAGATAATACTCTAGTTGAATGTGTGGTGATGGAATATATATACATATACATATGTTTACATATGTGTATGCTTATATATAACATATGGGTTATATATTATATATAAACTATATATACTATATCAATATATATTTGTCTGAAACACTGACATTATCAATACAATAAATCATGGTACCTAAAATAAAATTTAAAAATCTTTGTAATATTTTTCTATAAATGTCATTATTGATTTTCATCTGCTCAGTTAATCTGGCATATAGGATGACTATAAGAATAACTCAAGTCCTACCTTTTTAGGATCAACATTAATGTTTATTTTTTTTTTCTCAATTTGCAGCCAATACTATTTAAATTTATATTTACTTGGGGAAAATATAGGAGGTGTTTCAGCATATTTTATCTGTACTGAAAAAATGGTTATAATAGCTTCATTAAATCTTGAAAGTCAAATAAATCTAAACTTGACTTTGAATATTAAAGTGATTTTTATAAAGTACCCAGACTATATTGCAAAGTTTAGAAAGGTAGTTTGCTACTTAAATGTACAAATTATATAAGTTATAAAATGATTTCAAGAAAACTACATAGTGATAAGTGGCATTTGTGAAGTTCCTTCTACTGAATAATTATATCTATATTCTTTTAATAAGCACTTCATAACAATACATGTTATTAATATACAAATTATATATTTAATACTTTCTAAACTTCATACAAAAGTTAATGTAGAAGAAAAGGAAGACACATTAGCCAAGTCATTAATTGTGTTGCTAGTCTAATTATTTGTTTGTTTTAAGCAAAATATTTCTGCCTTTATCACAGTCATTAATACTTGACAGTGAATAATCTTGTGCTGAAAGTTTCCAATTATGTGAGGTTTTGTCTTTTTAAACTGTTGTATTATAAAACCTGAAGTCCTATCATTATGTTTGAATATAATGATAGTTATAATCAAGATATGGGTTTTACAGAGCTAAATTATTTCTGCAATAGCAGAACCATGAACAGAATTAATAATTTTGCTGATGGTCCTTTCCTCTACAAACATAAACCCTTTAAAGATAGGAGCATGTTGTAAATCAAGTAATGCTTCCATTAATCACAATGGGAGTTAAATGTATGTCAGGAGAATGAATTCCCTTAGGTATTTAAAATGAGTTTCAGTTACTATACATCTGTTGTGGTAGTTTGGTAAGGTATTTTCACACTTTCAAAGAATCACCCCCTTTGGCAAGATTAAATAAGAAAGCATCAGATGAGTATTCTTTGCCAAGCTCTGAATATCAAACACTCCTGAAGACCTCAGGAAGCTTGTGAAGCTGCATCTGTAAAATATGCACATGAGCCTGGGAAAGTGATCCAGACAGCCTGCTCTGTAGGTAATGCACAGATACCCAACAGAAAACACTGTCTGTATCTCCACTCTCCACAGGATCTTTACAAGCAAGACTGAGTTTCTCACCCAGTGTAAAATAAAAACAAAAACAAAAGCACAGAAAATTTGTCATCTTGAAAGGTGCATTGAGGTGCTTGTATCTTTTTTTCTTTAATCAAAGCATGTTTAGGTACAGCAAAGCCAGATTCTTAATTAAAGATACTGCTACATTTTGAAAGATAAGAAAGTATTATTAAAAGATCTTATGTAGATTTTTAAAAGAAAAAATAGATCTGACAAAATTATTTAGATTTTTCTATTTCTACTTTCTCTTGCATTTTCTTTATTTCTTTCATTCTTTCTTATTATTTATTTTCTCTTCTTTCATTCTTTCTCTTTTATTCCCCTTCCTTCTTCTCTCTTCCTTCCCAGGTTCTTTCCTTCTTTCTTTTTTCCCCAAATGTCCTTCATTCTCCACTCCCTTTCTTCTTTGCATCAATGTTTTTTGCTTTTTGTTTTTTGTTTGCTTGTTGTCTTAAAAGGAAGCAAGAAGCAAGAGATGAAGTTGGTTTACACTTGCAAAAATGCAGTTGAGAATGATGTGGCTTTAAAGAACAAAGTATATTGCATTGAACTAACTTTTGCTTTAGTTTCTTGCTCTGGTGATTCAGGCAATTCCTTTGCTTGGAATTATTCATCACCTTTTTTCATTCACCTAAGAACTGTAACTCTCATCATTTTTCATCATATTCCCATATTTTGGTCAATTTCCTTCACTTTCTTTTTCCTTCTCTCTTCTTTCTTTTTTCCTTTTTTCTCTTCTTTTTCTTTCTTTCTCTCTTCATTTTTTCTTTTTTCTTTCTTCATTTTCTTTCTCTCTCTTCCTTACTGTTTCTTTTCATTTCGTTTTCTTTAATTCTTTCTTTCTCTCTCTTTCTTCTTTCTTTTTTCTTTCTTCTTTTCATTTTTCTCTTTCACAAAACTTTGTCCAAGCTTGAGAGTCCCAGCACCTCTTTTTTTTTTCTTTCTTTCTTTCTTTTTTTTTTTTGGCTTTTGGGCCACACCAGGGTGGTGACACTCAAGAGTTATTCCTGGCTATGTGCTCAGAAATCGCTCCTGGCTTGGGGGAATGGGACTTGGGGAGATCTAATCGTGATCTGTCTTAGGTCAGCCACGTGCAAGGCAAATGCCCTACTGTGTGCATCACCGCTCCAGCCCCTAAAGTGACCGTTGAGGCAGTTTAAAGCTGTATTCGTGATTGCAGAAAGACTTCAGTGTGTACATGATAAACTTGAACTCCAGCAAACTTGTCCAGATTTTGATCTCTCAATCATTCACTTTACTAGTAAAATTTTGTTGACTATGCAATAAGTAAGATAACGTTGGGTGGGGATGTAATGGGGATAGGGGAGTACACATAGTTAGAGCAACCTGTCACTATAATCTTTCCAAGAGTGAGTGGGTTGGGGAAAGACAAAGCAACAGTGAGTAGATTTTTTTGCTTGCAATTAGCCTACCCGGTAGTGATACAGGAGTGATCCCAGAACTCAAAGCCAGGAGTACTCTTTGAGTACCACCTGCCAAAACTTTCCAAGTTACTCTGTTATTATGGAAAAGTCTCAGCAGTGAATATAGAAACATGAGGGGGTGAGGAGAGAAACAGAGAAAAAACAGAGAAAGAAAGAGTGAGACAGAGAAACAGAGAGAGAAAGACAGATGCGACCACCCAGACCTGCCGGCAGGGACGGGGGTCACCAGTTATTCGTGGGTCACGAAGAGGACTTAACCTGTAAAAGAATAGGGGAGGGGGGACAAACAGGGCTCAAGACAAAATTCTGATCAAGAGACGTTTATTGCAATGTTCACAGAGCATATATAGTACCGGACCACAAAGAGGCAGTGGGGTGGACCTGCGGAAAGAAATATACACGTGCCAGATAACATGAAAGCACTTACCATCAAAGCATTTATAATTACCCAATGTTCTTGCTAAACATAAAGTCAAACCTAGATTTTAACCTTTGTTTGAAAGGTCAACAGAAGCAAGCAGCTATAGCAGGAAGTTCTGCAGCAGCAGAAGCAGGTGTGGGACTGTCAGGTCCCTGACGAGAGAGAGAGAGAGAGAGAGAGAGAGAGAGAGAGAGAGAGAGAGAGAGAGAGAGAGAGAGAGAGAGAGAGAGAGAGAGAGACAGAGAGACAGAGAGACAGAAAAAGAGAGATAGAGTCGCAGAGAGACAAGAGAGAGAATGATTGCAAATCTTTTCTCTGAACTCTCAGCAGTGCCAATTCATACAGCAGGAAAATAAACAGTTGTCACAATGGCCAGGGTACAAACTAAAACTGAAGGGGAGATGAGCAGTCAGCACCAGTAAGAGAAAATGGACTACAGAGACAAACTACATACTATAGACTGGTATGGACAGTGAAATGCAGCCGAGGAGAAGACCCCAGACCTGAGGGTTTTGAGGGCCAAAACATCAAGAATCCACCCTGGATTAGGATGGTTCGATCCAATTTGTGGCCTGAGGACCAGTGTAAGGAAGGCATGAGAGAAGACATGGGGACACCAAACTAACTTCTTAAAACTACTAAATATAAAACTTGTAGTTGTGTACGCTAATTTTCAACACAAAGTGAAAGGTTCTTCACTCACAAGATAGCCAGTTTTGCAGTAACAATAGTGCTGATATGGACGCTTTCTGCGCTATGGTTCCTTTGGTATTTCTCAGCAAATCAATGCATTCTGTTGTAACAACAATCTCATTGAAGGTAAGATAGAAATGATAAACATGAAGGCACGGATGTTTGTGAATGAAATTATACACATTACAAATGGTAGATTAATAGATGTTGAAGTATGAAACTGAATAAATACTAGAGAAATGAATCACAGTAATACATTTTGCCATTTTTTACACAAAGAACACAAGTATCAGGAAGGGAAAACTGAAATGAAGAAGTCAGGAGACTTTTCACATCTTCATTGATAAAAAAAATATCACTGGATATTAAAACAAAATAGGTATATGAATAGTGATACATGGTCTTTGGAGTAGAAACATTTTAGTCAGAGTAGTCACATTCAATGTCCTCATAAATGGCACTAAAATATATAACTAGTATGATTCATAATTTTAAAACTGCTACTAACCTTTCGAACAGGTAACAAAATATTAAGCTAATGACTCTAAGCTAGGAATACTTTGAGACTATAGAGGTGTTAGAAAATGAAAAAAAAATGCATTCAAGTGTAAGATAATATGAGAGCAAAATATAACAAAAATGTCTATGTAAGATGTCACTTGGACCTGGAAAATAATTTAACTATCATTTCCCTGATGATAGTAATTCATAAGTCATATATTAAAAATAAAGTCCAAGAAATGTTACCACTGAAAGTAAGTGCACTAAAAGCAAACAGAAAAAGTACTTAGAACTTAAATTGTATCCAAAGTGCCAGGCACTATTCTAGGTTATAAAAAATGAAATGTCACATAAGATCCCCAATTTCACAGAAAAGCATTCTAAGAAAAATAAGAGCACTCATGTGTGCCATTCATAAATGTTAAGTATATTCCTAAAATTTTCTTTCCTCAGATAAAGGATAATTGAAAAACACATCTATGTCTTTAGGTCTTGATTCAAGTTCTTTATTTTCAGGAGAATTTTTCTTGAGTATTTATTTTAATTACAACGTTGATTTTATTGCACAGTAATCTGTATACAATGTTTTATTTCTGTCTATAGATAATTCACTATTACTGGCATACTCTTGATTTTACTTTTTTATTGTTCACTCCCCTTATTTTAGTGTACATTTGATAAGTACAGTATTTTCTGTTTTGTTTTCCATATATTTCAAATGGCTAGAAGAGTTTTAGAATCATTAATACTTGATAATTACCTTTGTAATGACAGTGTCACTTTAGAAGAAAATAAAAGCAAGATAGATCCTTGATTAAAATATAAGAAATGGGAAGAAGCCTGCATTTAGATGTGGAAGAAAAAAGGGGGAAGAACATTTCTAAAGGAAATATTAAGTTCAGAAGCCTAAAGGCATCATGAAGAGAAGGATGGTTATGTAGGGTAGCAGGTGAGAAGTAGAAAGAGACAAAAATATGATACAGGCAAAATTCAAATTTGTTTATGCTTTGTAGGCTCTATAAAGCCTTGTTTGGGTCATTTTTTAATATTATTAAATATTACTAGCTATTTTATTTGTTTCTTTGGGGGGCCATACTCAGCAGTGTTCAGGGTTCACTTCTGCTTGGCTTGCTGGAATGAACATATGGGTTACCAAGTACTGAACCCTAGTGGATGACTTGCAAAGAAAGCATCCTATCTCCTGTACCATTATCGTGTCCTTCATTTCTACTGTGTGATTTTTAATACTCTTACTATTAGAATATTTATTTAAAGGAAGCAATAGAAACAGTTTGAAAGATTTGACAATGACCATTCTACAATTAGGAGTGGCACCCGTTCCCACAAAGAACTGCCCTGAACGCACTTCCCCAGCAACAAAAACAAACAAACAA
Source organism: Crocidura indochinensis (assembly GCA_004027635.1). Taxonomy (NCBI): domain Eukaryota; kingdom Metazoa; phylum Chordata; class Mammalia; order Eulipotyphla; family Soricidae; genus Crocidura; species Crocidura indochinensis. The sequence continues at coordinate 8,304 of PVKC010006461.1, forward strand.
AAAGACAAAAGAAACAGTTACTCAATTTTAATAAAATTAGAGTACCTATTTTTTTCACCAAAATAATAACTTTTGATTTTTGTATTTATTTAAGTTATTTTTCACCCACTGCATTACATTAGAATTACATTACATTAAAATTTTATTTGATACACTTAATGAGTTTTGCTAGTTGGTCTCCATCTCAAACTTTAACACTTTCCATTTCAGTCTCTGCCTCAGTATTGATAAGTATATATGACTGTATATATGTACACATATGATCTGCATATTTATAAGTTATAAGCATATGTACAGATAGATGGCTTTGCTTCTGGTTTCTGGTAAAGTATGGTTTGTGTTCTTGTTGATTTATAATAAGACATAGGAAACAAGAGAGGCTGAAAAATTATTTTTTGGTCTGATCTTTTGCTGATATTTATTGAAATTATGCAAATACTACAAGAATGGAAGGACATCTTTTTCTTTGTTTTCTTAATATTCAGTACAATTAGTTAAATAAAATATACTCAACAAAAAAGGAAAACACCTTTGAAATCTGAATCTGCATGTTTATGGTTTAGATTTAAACTTGGTCAAGGTTTGGGCTTGAAAAAATAATTCTATATTTTTCATAATTTAGAAGTTTAAAATTTTATTGAACTTTATAAGTATACATAAATTAGAATAATTTTTCATAAGTAAAAGGAACTAAGTTTTTACATGGAAAAATATAAGACAACAACAAAATATATAAAAGACCAGAGAAATAGTACAGCGGGTGAGATAGCTTGCTTTGCAAGCAGCTGACTTCTGTCTTTTTGGACACTGCATATGAGTCCTTAGCATGACTATGTAGTAGTCCCTTAGCATGAGTATGTGTGAAAGGTTCAAGAGGCAAATAAATAAATACAATTTCTTATGTATTATAAAAACTTTTTCAAGTACTTTTAATTATTTTTATAATAAAGAAAGGTTTGGGGCCGGGCAGTGGCACTGGAGGTAAGGTGCCTGCCTGCCTGCGCTAGCCTAGGATGAACCGCGGATCGATTCCCCGGTTTCCCATATGGTCCCCCAAGCCAGGAGCGACTTCTGAGCGCATAGTCAGGAGTAACCCCTGAGCATGACCAGGTGTGGCCCAAAAACCAAAAAAAAAAAAACTTTATTGGGTCTTTAAATTATCATTGCTTAGCAAATTTTCAAGAACATACCTGGAATTGAATCAAATTATTTTTGTCTCTTATGGAGAAATAGATAACTCATGAGAAAAGATGATGATTAAAGACCAATTGAAATAAGAAATGAATGACATGCTGGAGAATATCTATTATTATTATTATTATTATTTATTTTGGTTTTTGGTTTTTGGGTCATACCCAGCAGCGCTCAGGGTTTACTCCTGGCTCCAAGCTCTGAAATCACTAATGGCAGGCATGGGAGACCATATGGGATGCCAGGATTTGAACAACAATGACCTTCTGCATGGAAGTCAAACGCCTTACCTCCATGCTATCTCTCTGGCCCCTAGAATAACTATTATGACTATTTTTATAAAGATAGAAGATTATTGCTTCTGTATGTCCTCTTTTCTGCGTTGATTAGTAAAGAATCCTAATTATGTGTTCAATAAATTGTGACTTCATATTGAAGCAAAATATCCTTAAAATAATGTTATTTTCTTAACCTTTCAGAAGTTAGAAACCATATTTGCACTGTTGTTCTTTTCAATAGCTCTCTCTCTCTCTCTATATATATATATATATATATACATATATATGCATATATATCATAGGTTTTAGGAGAATTTACCATTGATTTAAAAGAATGGAATTATATAAATGACGAGTGTAACTGAGTACATTATTATAGTGAAAATTCTAATTCTGCTTGTCTGGTCATCCTGTTATTTACTAAAAATGCTGTATTTCATGTATTAATACATATAATCTCTTTTAATAAACAGGTTTAACCAAAGTCCTTTGGTTTTTAGTTTCTAGTTTATAGAGAAATGAAGTAAATAGAATACTGGAGGTCCTGGAAGAGAGAATAATTTACCATTACTCATTGGTTCTGAAAATGAAGTTTATAAAGATGATTTTTTTGATATTTAATTCTGAAATTACAAATTATAGACTCACAAATTGAAAATGCTATTCTAGAGGCCAGGGAGATAGCATGGAGGTAAGGCTTTTGCCTTTAATGCAAAAGGTCATCGGTTTGAATCCCGGTGCTTCATATGGTCCCCTGTGCCTGCCAGGAGCAATTTCTGAGCATGGAGCCAGGAGTAGCCCCTGAGCACTGCTGGGTGTGACCCAAAAACAAAAACACACACAAAAAAACAACAACAACAACAACAAAAAGAAAATGCTATTCTAGATTCTTTTTTAAAATTTCTAAATAAAAATAACTCAGGATACCAATGAGATAGTATAGAGTTGAAGATGCTTGCCTTGCACTCAGTTGAACCTCGTTTGAAGATTTTAACTCCAGTACCATATGGTCCTTTGAGCATTAGCATGGGTTCTGGATGAGAGTTGAAGGGGTGCAGTGACCCCATTTGCAAACCTGTTGACAGACACTTGAGTTCTGCATAATGTGCAGTCTAGGGCCCCAAAGCACTGGCAGTGCGACTCTGGTAACACTGATATGGAAGGACTGAGTAGTACCACATTGTCAGATCACAACATTGAGCAGCCCAGTATTCCCAGAATCACAAGAATGGCCCACTTTTTCCTAAGCTCCACTTATGAGACCTCCCCCTACACATTGCTCCCCCCCAAAAGACTGAGAAAACATGGACAATTAATAGCTACCCTATAGAGTATCTTTCTAGATTTAGTAACTATTCTACAAGAAGACTTGAAATGCTAGTATTTTTATTTGCCTATTGCAACTTGTTAAGACCAGTGCAAATGATACAAGTTTTGTAGAAGCACTTGAAGTTTATTTATAATTAAGAAATGCTTAGAAACAATTTTGAGTATGAAAATGATGCAAAAAATAGTAAACTACCCTTCAAAGTCAAAAATAGAACTGCTTGATCAACCCAATATATTATTAATTTTTAGACTAGTGGATTGTTGGGAGCCAGATCCTTTGAAATATAGTTTAGCATAAGTACAGCCATTTTGCCTCAGACAGACATTTTGTCTCAGCATTGTCCTTAATCTGAACTTTAGATGTAAAATTGCCAATGAGCAGAAGTTGACGCAGACTGCCCTGCAAGAACTTGACCATACAGGAAGGCTTGTTATAACATGTATGTACTTGCAGGAGGTATGCTAGCAGAACATTGTGACTTTTATGAAGTCACGTAGAAACTGTGTTGTTCATGTAACCAACCGTTATGTAATCATTATGTAATCACTCACTATTGTTAATTTCCTGCTTGCTTTCAATAAAATTGCCATTTTGATCAGAATCCTTGACTTGGTGTCCCCTTTTCTCCCACCCTTCTTTCTTTCAGGTAAGAGTCATTTCCATGACCACAAATAACTGAGAGCCACGGGCCGGCTCAGTGGTTGACAAACATACATGAGTCCAATTAAGCCAAGGATCTATTTTTTAATTATTTTTAAGTAAAAAATAATTTTCACATTCTTAAAATGTAGGAAATTAAATAAGAGTACTAAGGGAAAAATTGTATGTAACTCTGTAAGTATGTGACTTTCAAAACATAAATATTTATTGTTTTGGTTTTGTTTATCTTTTAGGTTTATTTTTAGGGATTTTGTAAAAATGTTTTTTTCTAATTTTTGCTCTAGAAAGTTTTTCTCTGATTTGTAATTTCTTATGTGTTAAAAGGTCTAAAGTCCAAGGCATTGAGTATAAATCAAAGAATACTTGTTCCTTTTTGAAAAAGAGAGTTATTTCTCAGGTAAAGAGGCAAATTTAAATGCTATTTTTACTGCATTACTGCACATTATCAAAGTTTCTACTAATATAACAAATGTGAGTATACAATTATATAAAATAAAGTTTTTAAATATTAAATTAAAAATAAATTTTAAAATAAAATTTCCATTGTTTTGAATGCACATATCTTTTTCATGTGTACTCAATATTTATTTCTTTAATAACTATATTTTAAAATATTTGTAAGTTTTTTTCAAAGACCATTCCTGACCAGGTTTGGGGACTATGCTATCAGTGTCTTCCCAAACTATTCTTAGTGCCATTAGTTCTAATTCTGGTGGTGTTTGGGAAACCAGGTGGCACTTGTACTTAAACCTTGGATGTCCAATAGAAAACTTAAGAAAACACTTCAACCATAGTGTGGCCCATACTAAATTTTTGAAAATTGTATTGCTAGATCTAAATTTTAGTTTGAGTATTAAAGTAATTAAATGAACATTCATATTCATATATATATATACTAAAATTATATATTTTATCTGACTTTTAATTTCCTAGTTTTTCAGTAAAAAACAAAACAAGTATTACAGTTCATAGATATTTTGATAATTATATATAAAATTATATATTATATATCACATTTTAATTATATTATATTATATTACATAATTATATTATATAAAATAAAATATACAAAATATCATATAATTATATAATATATAATATGCATCTTATATTCTATAATATATTTGTATATTTATGCATATTTATATAATATAGTTATAATTTATAATATAGTTATATATTAATATATATTTATATATTATATATTTATATATTGTATATAATATATTTTATATTTTATAACATATAAACTAATATGCATTATATAATATGAATATATAAAATAAAATATATTATATATAATTATATAATATATAATATGTTGTATATTTTATATAATATATAAAGTTATATATAATGATGTAATATAAGTGTACAAAGATTTTAATGACCCCTGGTCAGCCATAAGAGGGTTTCTGTCTTTTAAAGGTCAAAGACATTAGTTATCAGATGTTAGTTATTAGATACCTCATGTAACTGCCTCTGGGGTGCAGTTGACTTGTAGTTGTATTGGTCTGGAGCTGAAGTGTAAGGGTGCCTCCTGCTGGATAGTAGCTGCCCAATTGCTGGAGAAATTATTTTCCAGATTCCCTTCTCCTCTTGCTTTTTGCTGCTTCTGTGATTGTTTCCCTTATCTAAAGCTTTCCCTTCCTAGCTCCTTGCCCTGGTCCCATTCTTGGCTCTCTCTTGGTCTAGAGGGTTAGGGGTAAGCCCCCCGGCCTCCCTGCTTTGCCTCTCCCTTAATTAGAAACTGTTTCTAACCCTCTTCACTTTGGGGCTTTTATTGGCCTTGATAGTTGTGTGAAACCAACAGTCAAGTAAATATCCTTGGATATCATCACCCCTAATAACATGAATAGCAGTAGATCTTTAAAAGACAAGGAAAAGACTTTTTATTAAGTATCCAAGAGACCAGCATAGGTTTAGTACACCACACGACTAGGGCTTTCCTTCCACATAATTCCACAAAGGAATTATGGCTTTAATACAGAGGATCACAATTTGGATTCTCAGAGGATCATTACTCACCATCTTAATTTTGTCCATGTTTTGACACCAACAACCTAAGCAAAGAGAGGAAGAGAGAGGACCATGACTGGAACCAGGCAAGGAGTCAGACAGGGAAAGGATCAGAGAAAGTGAAATAGTAGCAGGAACAGCTAGGGCATCTGGCAATTTTTCCAGCAATTCAATGGCAACCATCCAACAAGAGCAATTCAGCACAGGGCTTATATACCCAGGGCTAACTACCCACCAGCAGCAGTTACAAGGGGCATCTGGCACTGATATCTTTCTTCTTAAAGGCACAGGAGCCCTCTTATGGCTGAACAGGGGCCATAAGAATGTTTGTTCTCTTATAATATATAATATAATCTTATAATCTTAATATGTAATGTAATAGTCAAAAGCACAAATAACATAATGGTGCATATTGTTCCATGTTTTTCTTAAAATATATTTTTGGTCATTATTTAAGATTATGTATTTGAGTGGTCAACCAAATAAATCGGGACTCTAATTCAGATTTTTATCTATATGTATCGGCTCAATATTTTTTTTACTATAAGTACAGAAGTACTATATTAATAAAAACATAATAATTCACATTATTTCGATTAATAGAAAAATGTCCTCTGATCAAGTTGACACAAGAGGTCACAGAGATAGTACAGCAGGGAGGGTTTTTTCTTTGCATATAGCTGACCCAGGATCAATCTATAGCATACCATATGGTTTCCTGAGCATAGCTGGAAGTGTTCTTTGTGCAAAGAGTAGGAGCAATCTCTGAACACAGCTGAGTTTTGTGCCAAAATTTAAATAAATAAATAAATAGGCTCCTTATGCCAATTAAAATTATTTTTGTGACTAATAAAGTATTTTTACAAAATCTATCATTCAATAACTTATTTTATAATATAATTAAATCATATAAACTTCTAGGATTAAAATATAATTGCACAAAAGTTCTAAAATATTCCAAAAATCATATTTTATATTTTTTAAATATAATAGAATATTGTTAACTATATATTTTCAAATGTTAATTTAGCTTAAATGCTTTCTTACATTAGATAAATAGCTCTTTTAAATGATAGTCAAATATTTAAAACTAAATAAATCTTTTATTCAGTATGTTTATTTAAATTCAAGATGCTCTCAGTGGTAAGTAATCAACAAAAATCAAGAAAGTAAAACATAGTTATTACAAAAATAATATATTTGAATTGTTAGTATTGTGAACATTAGGTATTTTTTGATTTTTGGTTCTGTGAAGAGTTCAACTAATCTTAAAAATAATTCATTTCTAATTTGGAAATTAAGTCCACATACTGCAATCATTGATTTTTTTAAGATAAGTAGGTTTTAGAGATGAGTAATAGCAATAGAACAATGTTACTGTGTATTATATGAGAATATTTACATAATGCTTAGGAATAAAAACAGACTAGAAACTTCCAAAGCAAGATTTTAATGTATTTCAAGGTCCCACAATTTCTTCTGTGTGCTGCTAGCAAGTTTGCATTTAGATGAATGTATCAGTAATTTACCTAGAAATTTAAAAATACCTATCAATACTATAGAAATGAGATTCTGAAAGAGTAGTGAAGAAAATTAGCAGTAAACAATTCACTCCAAGTAAAAGCTTTCCTTGTGAATGAATAAGAATTATCTGAAACTAGAAACAATACTATATAAGAATAAGAAAGGACAGTGGAGCATTGATGCTTCAAATTTGTTTTAGCTATAGTGTGACACATAGAAATACTGCATTAAATGCATAGTGATTCTTAAATACGGACAGGGTAATAGTAAAAAACACATGCTCTGATAGAGGTCCGCATATTGGATTTTGAGTTCCTGATGTTAGATTGAAAGAATTGATATCCAAGTTCTACTTACTAGCTACATTCCTTTCAAGACTTCTCAAGCTTGAATTTCCATCAGTTACATGAAATACTAATTCAAACCGAGATTACTGATTTCCAAGCCCAAATATTTTAATTCAGTGAATCTTTTAATTTGACCTTTTTAAATAAAAAAGGACTTTTAAGATAATATGATACTGTAGTTGAGAAGCAAAATCTTATATTTTATAAATAGCATAGATAAAAGTATGGTGAGTTCTACTAGTATTTAATAGAATAAAAATTAAAATAGATCATTTACCATACTCGAGTTAATAAAAAAATAATACTTATTCACTCAAGTGTATAGGAATATAGGTACTTTCTTTGCTTGGGTGCCCATGCCCAGCATTGCAGATGGTCCCCAGAAATTCACCAGGGGAAACTCCACTGCACAGAATTATGAGTAATCCCTGAATATCAACAACAATCACTCCAATACTTCCAAGCTCCTGCTTCTACAAATTTTAATACTCAATATGGACTTGAAATTTAATTTAAAAAAGAGAATTTTCTTAGGTAATTTTATTGCTTGAATATAATAAACAAGAAGCTGACTTACTATCTAATGATATCAACAAAAGTTAATATAAAAATAGATTAAAACTAAGGATCTACTTGTAAACACAAAATGCATTAAAATAATACCCATGGTATTGGCTTATATGATATATTAGAAAAATGTTAATGGGAAAGGAACAAAAGAAATAAATCAGATTAAAAACAATAAAAAGTTTTTTCACATTAAAATAACTATAAATAAAAATATATCCTACTCTATGGAATAAAATATCCAATATTCATACTTCACACACAAATACTATTCATAATCATATATGCACCAATAATAAAAGGCAAATCCCCAAAAGTGGATTCATAAATTTAAAATAATGCTGACATAGATCTATATGTCATTTATTTCAAATTAATAGTATTGCATTCCCTGGAATGATACATAGAAGTGAAATTAATAGATAATACTACAGGTATATTTTAAATATTTTGAGAAATCTCTATTCAATTTCCTTAAAAGCTGAATCAGTTTCCACAAATGCTTAGTGTTCTCTTCTCTTTGCATGACTTCTATCATTTGTTGACACAGTATATATGTTTTATATAAATATATATACATATGCCATTCTTATATATCTGGTGTTATTTTTTATTGTTATTTTGATTTTTATTTTTCAGATAATGATTTTATTTTTTATGTATTTGTTGACATCTTTTGGTCTTGAGGACACATATGTTCAGCTTTTCTACACTTCTGTTTAGGATATTCTTGTTGACTTACGATTAATGATCAAAGAACATAAAATAGATAATAGAAATTATCATAAAATCTGAATTATCAATTTAAAAAATAATGTAAGAATGTCACGATAGCATGTTAACACAGATAGTTTGTAATTCTAGAAGAAATACCTTATAACCTTAAACACTAAAATATCACAATATTTTAAAAGCAGATACCGTCTGATTTATAAACCTCAAACTGTTTTCTCATTTTCTGAAAGACTAAGCCTTAATACTCAGTGGCAAATATAGTCATAACCATGTTGTTTTCAATTTAGAAAAACCTAGGAGGAACTGTAGATTATTGTAAAGACTCTTTTGAACATTTTTGTCTCTGTGCTTCAATTATACTTAATAAAACGCATTGACATTATAATGTTCAAGTTGAATTGTAGTTAAAAATATGCAAAATATAAAATATATTACCTGTTTCATATTGCTCTATGAAAATATAAAATCATACAGTTGTTGGGGCCAGAGCAGTGGCACAAGGCATCTATCTGCCTTGCCCAGCTAGCCTAGGGTGGACCACAGTTCAATCCCCTGTGTTCCATATGGTCATTCAAGCCAGGAGTGATTTCTGAGCATAGTCTGGAGTAACCCCTGAGAGTCACAGGGTTAATGTCCCCCCAAAATATCGTACAGTTGTTGGTACAGTCAATTTTCAAAGGTCTATATTAATAGTAAGGGAAACAAAATTCTTAATGACATAGTCAAATACTACTTAAAATCATCCTTTTTTGTAAATTGACTCATTAATTATTCCAGATATAATAAAGTTCAAGTGCCTACAAAGTAATTATTCAATTCCTACAAAAATATATTCTATTATTTTCTTTTCAAAATTAGGTGTTTTGTTTTTGTTTTGTTCACAGCATCATTTAGATTTTAAGTTCCTCCATGTTAGGAAATCTGAATGTATAATTCTTTAAGTGCTTTGTACTGTTTAGAATCATATTCTGGCACAATTTCTACTCAAACAATATTGATGGGTTCTTTTCCATAAGATATTTACATAGTAATTTGCTACTATCTAAAAACTCAAAATTTGAATCCTCAGAGATTGCTACCACCCTAAATTGTGAAGGAATGATACAAAGATTTAAAGGAAATTTCATGTAGCAGGCCTTTAAGAGAATGTAGGAATCGATGTTCACTGAGAGGTCATACACATTTTGCTACTCTAGACTTTGTTCTCTGTGAGGTATATACTTGAATGTTTTTTAAGATGATAAGTGGATTTTCAGTCAGAAACTATATTTTATTATGTAATGTAGCTACTGAGTATTATAATTTTGTGCACTAAAAACTTTGACTTTACATAAATATAACTAATTGAAGATAAATATCATTTTTTATCTTGAGAAAAATAAGCATAACATATATAGAGTGACAATACAATGATAGGGTGTTTGCCTTGCATGTGGCCAATCCAGGACAGACCTTCGTTTAGTCCTTGGCATCACATATGGTCCCCAAAGTCACTGTGTGTGGTCCAATAACAAAAATAAAATGAACAAACAATATGTAGAGATAAAAAATAAAAAGAAATTTAATCAATTAAAAAAAGGAACCTGAGTTAACAACTTCAAAAACAGGATTTGCTTTGCATGTAGAATTTGTGTGTAAGATTCTATATTTTCTTACACAATAAAATAAAATAAATAAAATAAAATAAAAATCTGAGAAGTTTAATATTGTACCAATAGTTTTTATTTATTTTATTTATTTATTTATTTTATTTTATTTATTTTATAGAAAAATAATAAAAATCTCCAAATTAAAGTAGTTTGGTTCATAAGTTGAAATGTGAATATCTTCGTTCGTTTTAGCAATGCTTATAACTCTCCTCTGAAACCATATAATAAAGTTTAGTTCCATACAAATACAGTACACTATAGAGTCTCTTTTTTTCATTTTTTTGTCCTATTTTTGTTTTCTTTTTTATTTGGGCCATACCTCCCTATGTCAGGAATTCTTCTGACTCTGAGCTCACGAATTACTTTTGGTGGTGCCCGAGGAATCATATGGGATGCCAGGAATTTAACCCAGGTCAAGGCCAGTGCCCTATCCATGAAATCATTGCGTGGGCCCCCAAAAGTTTAGTTTCTTTGAAAAATTATGCCAAAAAATTTACTCTATTAAATGCAATAAATAAATAATTATATCTAGATGACTAACACAGTAACCTACGTATGAGAGAAAACATATGACTGGAATTATGGAATTCAGTAATACTTTGTATTTTATAAAAATGACTAATACTTTGTTCTTTGTTATTGTTGTTGTTATTAGACCACACCTGGAGGTGCTGAGGTAGTATACCTGACTTTGGACTCAGAAATTATTCCTGGCTATTTCTGCGGACCATATGGGATACCTGGGATTGAATCTGGGTAGGCCAAATGTAAGGCACCAGTCCCTAAAACTTTGTATTTTTGCTTCTTTGGAAACAATGCATAGAGTTTGAGGTGATTCTGTAATTGCAATAAAGTAATGAAAGACAATTACCAGGCAATTTCCAACACATTTGTCACAAAGAGAGATTGGACTCAGGAGCCATAAATTAAAGAGAAATGCTCTATGATGAGTCACATCAAAGCCTCCTTTTCTTTCATATGTGTAATGTACAAAAAAAACTTTAAATAAATAGTAGAAGAACCAAAATCAAAATTAATTCTTAACTCATTAAAAACTCTGTTGGTTGATGAAGAGAAGTGGAGTGAAAGGAATGGGGAAGTTGACCATATGGATAGCATAATAATAATATAGCATTGGTTGTTGGTATGGTGATACTTCTTTCTTCTTCAGGTAGGCATGTGGGAACAAAACCAGCTTTGACTAATGATCAATAATGATGTGCCCTGAGGATTATATATGGTGCTGGAGATAAACTGGCGGTGGCTACAGACAGGGTTTTAACCCCTATACTCTCTTTCTAGTCTCAGATTTGGTGGATGTTGTATAGGAACAACAATAATAAACTATAGTTCTGTAAGTATTGTAAAACAATCCTTAAAATAGTATAGATATTAGAATAAAATTGGGGCCCGGGAGATAGCATGGAGGTAAGGCGTTTGCCTTTCATGCAAAAGGTCATTGGTTCGAATCCCGCTGCCCCATATGGTCCCCCGTGCCTGCCAAGAGCAATTTCTGAGCATGGAGCCAGGAGTAAACCCTGAGCGCTGCCGGGTGTGACCCAAAAACAAAAACAAAACAAAACAAGAATAAAATTAAGCAATTTAGTTTTAATATAAATTTTTCTATTACCTTAAATGATACTATGCGCACTATCATCACTTTGTTTGCACTTCTGTTCTCTTATTTGTTGGACAACACTCAGTGGAAATGATACTAATGCACAGAGAAATTAAATTATTCACAATATAATTTTTATTTGCACTTCTGTTCTTGTTTTCCAACCATAGCAGTGGCACACAGGGCATTTTTGTCTCTGTATTCAGAGTTATCGTGATGCTACTTGTTCATCTGTATCTGGTGTATGATACTTCATCAAGAGTTGACCGCATGCAATGCAAATATCTTAACACTTGTACTATCTCTGCACCCCTATTTAAACTTTTATAAATTGTTAGTTATATTGATAGTCACATATTTTATTTTATGAGCTAGTTATATATTGTTGGCTATAAACATTTAAAACAAATATTTTAAGAAAAATTTTCTATGGGAACACTGCTGTTGATATTGAATACATACACACATATGAATGTTCCTTACTACATTGATTAGTTTTGAAAAAATACACATATATTTAAAGAAATTATTTAAACCACTCATAGTTATAAACTGTTTATGATTGAGTTTCTAGTCATTCAATGCTTACATCCGTTACCAGTGCACTTTTCCTGCTACTAATGTACTGTTTCCCTCCCACCTCACCCCCTGCCTACCTCTGGAGCAGACATTTTACTCCTCTCTTTCTTCTCTCTCTCTTTCCCCCTTTTTAACATTGTCATCTGCTCTATCATTAATGAGGAGTATTATGCATAACACTTTATCTCCTTTCTACACCTAGTTCTTGTCCAGAGTGATCAGTTCCAATTATCATTGCTTTTTGTGGCAAGCTTACTACCATAGACTGCTCCTCCTGGTCTTATATCTGGATAATAATATAATATAAATATATTATAATAATATCTTTCAGACTATCTTTATGTCTCCTTTTATATCTCACAAATAATTGAGATCATTCTATGTTGATCTATATCCCTCTTTCTCACTCATTTCACTCAGCATAATAGCTTTTAAATCCATCTATGTATAAGGAAATTTCATGACTTCATTTGTGCCAACAGCTACATGGTGTTCCACTCTGTAGATGAATCTCAGTTCCTTTAGTTACTCCTCTGTTCTAGGGCATATGGGTTGTTTTCAAATTCTAGTTATTATAAATGTGCAGTGACAAACATAGAATGCAAGGATTTTTCTGCATGATTAATTGGGGTTCCTAGGTTATATCTCTAAAAGTGGTATTAACAGATTGCATGAAAGCTCAATTTATCAGTACACATATTCTTGATACTAATATTTAAAGCTAAAAAATATTTTCAAAAGAATAAAAATAATTCTAACAATTTAAAATACATTAAAGTCAGTGAAATGTACCTCCTCTAATTGGAAGCAGGAACATTCCAAAAAAAGAGCCAGAAAATATCTAGTCTACAATAGACTAGATGAAGAATGTTTTAGGATCTGAGGAATATATCAAACCAATAAATGCAACTAATTATCACTACATTTGTAAAAGAAAAAATTGAGAACAAAGTTTCTGTAACTGTCTTTTTATACAATTTCATTTATATTAACAGGTGTTATAGTGTATTGAGTTTTAAAGCTGTAGTTTTAGAATAAATATTATATAGATAATTAATAGTCTTATAAGTGAGTTTTTTTAGATTTTTCTCTGTCATTTATTCCAAGAGTATTCAGAAATGGAAGAGATACAAGTGTAAGCTGTAGAATAAAATTAAAGTAAATTATTTAACTACAGAGGAATGAATCATAGAACTTAGATATAGAACTGGCTATATTTGTTTTGCTAACTGAATATTAAAACAATGAACATGTCTTATGAGATGTCATAATTACTACATTATAACATTTAAATCTAAAATAGAATTATAAATTCTTAAAATACATTAAATATATTGTAAATAGGGTTGGAGCAATGGCACAGCAGTAGGGTGTTTGCCTTGCACTGGCAACCCATATGGTCCCCCAAGCCAGGAGCAATTTCTGAGAGCATAGCCAGGAGTAACCCCTGAGTGTCACAGGGTGTGGCCAAATATAAAAATAAATATATATACATAATAGTATATCAACCAGAAATATCACCTGTTTTTATATCATGCATTTTAATTATTTTTAAGTCCACAATTTTATTTGCTAAGTGTATTTGCATATATCATAGTTCATTGCCCCCATCAAATGCCTACATTATTAGAGGGAAATCAGAACAAACAAGATGAAACCTGAAAGGAAACCCATGATGGGTATTGTATTTTATTATTGTATTATAATATATTGGAACAATTATCTTACATCATAAAAATATAATATTTTTAATCAACATCAAAATGCTTCTATTATTTACCTGACATGGAAGCTACTATGATCACAAAGCTTGTTTCCCCAGAGAGGCTTATCCATAGCACTAACCCCTGCAATTTCTCCAAATGTAGGACTCTCTACTGCATAATTTGTGGTAGTGGGGGACTGCGTTCACACTCTCCCCTGGAAAAAATACTTCTAATACTAAAAAACCAATTCATATTTTTATAAATATATGATTTTAAATATACATACATTATTCATCTCTGAGTTATTTTATTTGAACAAGTGCCGGCTATAATAACTAATAAAAATCTCAGGTTTTATTTAAGTTCTTTCTCTATTCCTCAAATCTAAAGAAATAGATAAGAGTTTTATATTATAAAAAAACAAGGCATTTGAAAAATTCTTTTTTAACATATAAATATATTGTGCAGAATAATTATTAGCAGAGGAAGGTACAGTTTCATATGGCGTATGATCACCAGCAGTGATATTGGCATATCATTTTAATCACACTATGGGATTCACTTCAGGAAGCTATCTAAGTCTTACATTATCTGAAACTACAAAAGTCAGAGAGAGTTCTGGCTGTTCTTTTTTTTCTTAGATTAAAAAGTTGTGTGTGCATATGTGTGTGTGTGTAAGAAAATAAAGATATAAATACACCCCATAATTATTAAACTTTGCCATATTTATCACACTTTTTGTTAAAATGTTAATAAAATTAAAACTTTTTTCAGAAGTAGACCTAAACATAGGCCAAACTTTGCATAAAATTTACAATAAATCATGAACTAAATATATTTTTTTATTTCTCAGGTCTCTGGTTGGCTAGCTAATATTCAAATCAAAATCAGGATGCTCATGAAAACCAAATGCAATCTAAAAAGCAACATCTTAATTCTGTGAAATTGTCTCTGATTTTTTAATTGTAAAATTATTTTATTAGAATAATAAATAATTCATAAGGCGTATATGATGAAAATAAAGTATGTATCTGTGCAGTTACAAAAGTCAGACATAAACTTGTAGCTTAATTTATTTATCCAAAATGTCTTTATATGGTTTTGTTGAATTGATCTTCAATATACAAATTAATTGATATATACATTTGAATCCTTTATGACCTACCCAAAATGTGTTTTTTGTTTTTATGAGGAACCACACCCAACAGAGCTCAAGGATTACTCTGAGCTTTTAATTCAGAAATTATACCTACAAAGTTTAAGGGACCATATATTATGCCTGGGGTTGAACTCAGCACAGCGGTGTGCAAGACAAATACTTTACTTACTGTATATAGCTCTTGCTCTTACACAAACTTTTCAAGTAAGCTTTATCTGTTATGTATAAATCTGTGCATAGAGTTAATTCCAGTATGTCTAAAACATTTAGCACACTTATAAAAGATATCTCTTTGTTAGAAAATTTGAGATCTATATAGGGAAAATCATAGTTGAATTTTTCTTTCAGGTCCAAAGTGTATATTATACACATATGTACTGGAGAAATAGCAAAGTGGTAATAAGATACTTGTTGCTCCCTTGCATGAAGCCAAAGATAGTACAATCCCGCACAGCTTCTGGTCCCTTGAGCACTTCCAGAAATGATCCCTGAGTTCAGAACTCGAAGTAAGCACTGAGATCTGTTTGGTGTGGCCTCACAAGAAAACAGAACAAAAAGAAGAAATTAGACATTGTCCCCCAAATCTAAAATTAAGAATATTTTTACTTAATTTTCTCTCCTCAAAGCCTAACCTTATTTTTTTACATTTATATTTATATAAAGTGTGGATCAAGGATTCTTATTGCTAAATATTTTAGTGTTCAGTCTGACATCCATGTTCTAAAGTCTACCTTCCTAAAATTATACTTTCTGTTCTTTTTCTGTTAAACAAAACAAAACAAACATAAAAAGCTTCTCACCATTATAAAAAGATAATTGCTTGAAGAACAAAAATATAACATATTCCAATCTGTTGCTTTGTAGCCAATATTATTCTCAAACAACCACAATGTGTCTGATTTGACTATCAACCTATGGTAGAACTTCATAAATTTTTACATAACCAATCTGTAAGATATAAGCTAGTTCTTTTTAATGTTTTTATAAGTACCAATGATACTCTAATTTGTATCTTGGAATAATGAAACAATAAATAACTTTAAAACAATTTTTTAAACCATATAGAAATTCTTTTTTTTTTCGGGGGGGGGGGTTGGGTCACTCCCAGCAGAACTCACGCTCTATACTCAGAAATTGCTCCTAGCCGGCTCAGGGGATCATATGGGATGCCAGGATTGAACCACTGTCTTTCTACGTGCAAGGCAAATGCCTTACCTCCATACTATCTCCCCAGCCTCTGAGATTCTTAATTCTAGGTAGAAAAGGAGATAAAAAAGGATAGATTAGAATAGCAAATCGACAAAATCACAAAACCTAAAAGTATTTTACAGAATTGAGTTTACCAAGCAGAAACAATAATTTTTATGCAGGGTAAAATATGGATGGAAGGGGGACCCTAAGACAATGATGAAAGGAAGCAGTAGTTTTGAAGGAGAAATGTTGAAATGTTGTATGAGTGAGATCTTATCATTAACTATATTGTATATCACTATGCTTCAAATAAAATAAAATAAAATAATTTACAAATTTCTATTCCTTTCTGGTTTACATTTCTAGATTATTCTAGTTATTATTTTTACATATATTAAAAATACAGAAAATAATATCTTTAAGGAAAAATGTGGTTACATACACAAAAAAACCTGGAATTATAGTTTTGGTAAGTTTGCTTCAAATAAATATAAAGATAAATTTTACTAATTACATTCTAATATTAGGTATGAGTTTTATAGTTTTGCATAAAATATTATAAAACCCACTTTAATTAATTAAAAGTAATAAAATCAATATAGCAAGGGAGATGAAAAGCCAGCATAAAACAACTGTACAAACACATTAGTCAGTCTAACAATAAATGATTCAAGCACACATTATTTTTGACTTTATGGATATTTTTAAATGTTTATCAGCTTTCATGTAAACTTAACATAAACTAAATATTTAAATTACTTATAAATATCTGCATATTCTGAGAATTACTTTTGCCATTTTTTTTATTTTCTAAGTTGGGAAATTAAACATCTACTTAAGTTGAAGCGCCATAGGCTATAAATAAACTATACTACAAAGGGCATAGATTTTTTTAAGGAATTAGCAATTTTTAATCAATAGCAATTAATAAAAACAATAAATTTCAGAGTATAACTGCTAGAGAGCAATTAATAAAAATAAGAGCAATCAATAAAAACAATAAATCTCAGAGTATAACTGCTAGAGAGTCAAATGAAATATCTCTTAGAGAATGTATGAAAATAGTATGTGTCAAGTTAAAGTTATCATTATATATGATTGTCTTTCAGGTACACAGCTGTTCAAGTCAAAGAACAACAAAATTTTTCATTTAATCAATACATTAGGTGTATTAAGCCACCTAGCAATAAACATAATTAAATGGAATTTAATGTGATTAGCAATAATGCAGTAGAGAAACATTAAAATATTTGATACTCTGTGGAGTAACAAACACATGGTTGACCATTAACATCTACATAATTGTGAGCCTACCTCTAGGAAATAAGAGTCCATACTATAGCTCTATCCTTTATGTTGTAGAAAGGGCATTAGAAAATGAGATCACTTGGTTACCCAATTATAAATAGTTATTCAGAAAAAATAATTTAATAAAATATTCAAAGGTCATAACAAATGTAAAGCATTCTACAAGTGTTTAATTGTGATCAGGTATTTTATTTAGCTATATCTTTAAAGCTAAAAAATTACATGGTATACAAGTCTTGTGTAGCAGAGTGTGAAGATATTAAATAGCAGTATTGAATAAAAAAAGAAATAATTGTGAAAGAGGTTTTAGATTTCAGTAAGTAATGCATACTGTTGCTAAGTAACACATTTATTTTATCTGTCTTTAAAAATCTATCAGTAATGGATCTGGACTGAAACAAAAGATTTATCAAAATTTTTACCAAATAGAATAGAGGATTATTTGCAGAGGTTTGTTTGAGGTTAAAGGGAATATATAGTGTTCTAACTAACTCTTGACTCTGTAATAATTCAGTCCTTCCTCTATAATGAGAAATGTTGGGTTGACAGTTCAAAAAAATTGCTTTCTACCGAAGAGACTACCTCATCCAAAGTTGTTTCTTACTCCTAGGAAGCTAATAGTCATATATGGTTCCTCTGGGAATAAAAAGGCCAGCATGCTGAACTTGATTTTTCTTTCAAGCCACCTTAGTGTCACATATAAATGCCCTATTGCCACTGCATCAGAGGACAAATTCTCTCTCCATTTGATACTGCCTTCACTCTCAGCAGGTTTATCTTCTGATAACATATTCCAATAAAATCATCGATGGAAATATTCCTCTATGAATCGAATCCCCTGGAGTTCAACTAAGACAACTAACAAACTATAACATCACAGTGTTAAGATGCTTTTGTGGTTTTAGCCAAGATCAAAGTCAAGATGAATTTAAACATCAGGAGAAATCATGCTTTTAAAAATCATCACAGCTACTCTATATGAAGCACTGAAGCATAGGCAATAATTACTCATAAGTTTACATATTACTTAATTTTTAGATATTTTTCTTGACTGACCCCAACTGTAAATGGTGAAAGAGTATGGGTATTATTAGAATTTTATGATGTGCTTTGCCTTCTGGAACATAGGGAACAGTGCATAAAGGGCAGCAGACCTGAAACCATGTTGTAAACCAAGGATAATGAACATTCAGAGATGGGGAGTGTCTTATTAGGAACCAGTATGTCAGAATAACAAGAGTCTCTGTGGTTGATAAACACATATATAGTAAATCTACATCCACTTTGGATTTAAATTATTTTATTCTCTGTTTTGTGGGAATAAAGGAGGAGGTCATCTAAGTGGATATCTATTAGCTTATGGACCTATCCAGGGATATTTTCAGGAATATATATGTTCTGTAAGTCAGGATGTATAGTGTCAGAATTTTCCTTGAGTAAAGCTCATGGGGATGATATAGAGATGGGGATTAAACCAGGGTGAGATTCACAAAAGGAAAGAACCATAATCTTGGCCTCAAGTAATTTCACCCTAAGTGTAGTAAAATAATAATAAAAAAGCAATCTCTAAGTAATTTAGCTTTTATCGCTTTTTCTAAGAAAGCATCATGTTTTGAAAAATACATGTAATGATCCCAAGCAAATGAGAATAATTTAAAATATTTAACAATAGTCTGAGGTGTATAAAATGAGAAAATATTGGGGACAAATTTGTGGCTATAGGCTGAGAAAGAGGACTAGTCAAGAACAAACTAAAATATCTGCTTAACTACTTTAAATATCTACTTTTAAATGATATGCAAATTTATTTTATTTTTAAAACTATATCCACTATTTTTCCACTTGGAGAAGTTGAGGTAATCAAATGTTAAAGGTTTAACTGTATGTATTGGAGAGGTACATATATAGTAAATGCATTAAAGTGTTTAAATGCAATCACTTTCCTTTCCTAGTAATCTCTAACACTAATTGTCAAATAATTTTAAAGTATTAAAGAATAAGCACCTAATGTATTGATTAAAATGAATAATTTTGTTGTTCTTTGACTTGAACTTTCCTCAATATGTAAAATTATATTTCCTAAAAAGCACATTCTTTAAATAAATAAGAAATCAGAACTAAATCTAAACATATTTTAGTTGACAATCATATAGGATGTTTGTCATACCTCATAGTGGAAGTTGTTGCTATGTCTTAAGTATCTACTTAGTGGATACTACTATTAATTGAAATAGAACTTACACATATCCAGAACTTTTCAAGATTAATAATATAATTACAGCTTGAATCGAAGTCTGTATGTTTTTCAAGTATCCTTCAGAAGTTTCAATCATGTCTTAGGAAATAGCCATAGTTAAAAAAACAAAATGCATCAGCTGCTATACTAAGATACCCAATAAGGCAAATAAAACAAAGTAGTGAGTGTATTTAGTGGAAGGTGGATGATACTAAGGGAAAAATTAAGTAGTTTGAATATTGTTTTGTAATACAACCAATTAAACTTATAGTACAATGAACCAAAATTAATCACCAAAAATGAAGTTGGTTTCCATTAATTAGAATGACAGAAATTTAAAAGTAAACATTAAGACATTCTCAGTCCCAGAGGGAATGCATTATCAATCTTGCTGAGAAGACTTACTTAAAACTAGCTTTTCTGAATTGGAAGATTCTGAAAAACAATGACATGCACTTTAGTATAAATATAATGGAATGGTGTTCCAAAGATAGAGACAAGAATACATGATATAAGTTAGTCAAACTTCCTTAATTAGTCTTTATAAGTATTATAATCAGTTACACTAATTTTCAGTGAGATCAATATTTTGTAGTAACAGATAATACCTCCTTATCATACGAGGTATAAATTTCTTATTAAATGTCTTATATGCAAATTCTTTATCTGGTAGAACAAGAATTATGGCATTTGTACTGCACACAAGCAACTCTGGCTCACTTCCTGGCAAATAAATGGATCTTCAACCATTTTTTAAACTAATTCTTTAGTATATAGCCAGGGATAATTCGTGAGCACAGCCAAATATTGTACCTCCTCTTTGCATAAAAACAAAAAATATCATTTAAAAAATATTGAGACTGTAACTCTTTATCTTATTTACTTATGGTCGTCTCTCATGCCACAAATAAAAATAACATGTTTTATAAAAGTTAAATAATTACACAGTTAAATTGGTATTGCTGATAATAGCACCGTTGCACCCTTTCTTCGGTGTCATGCATGATGGAACAAGTTGTGGAATTTCTCTTATACTTTTACTGGAAGTAAGGAAAATGATGCATTAACTCTTTAATAAAATTAAGATGTCTTTTTTGGTTTAAAAATTTTTTAACAATGTTAAGAACTGTAATGTCTGGTATTTGAGGATTGTATTATTTATCAGCCTACATTTAATGTCTATGAGTCAATATTGTTTCAGTAAACCAAATAATTTATTTGAAAGGATTTATTTAGCACTCAATAAATGGGTGTGCTAGAACAAAATAGATTTAAAATCACAATTAAAAAAAGACATGTGTTTTGAAAATGCATTATGTAGTTTTATGGAGTAGACCAGTTTAAACCAAGAATGGAGGGAAGGAAGGAGGAAGGAAGAAATGAAGGAAGGAAGGAAGGAAGGATGGAAGGAAGGAAGGAAGGAAGGAAGGAAGGAAGGAAGGAAGGAAGGAAGGAAGGAAGGAAGGAAGGAAGGAAGGGAAATGGAGAGAGGGAGGGAGGGAAGGAGGAAGAGAGGGAGGAAGGATTAAAGGGAAACAGAGAGAGGGAGGGAGGGAGGAAGGAAGATAAAAAGTTATTTCCATGAAATACTTAAAACTCTAAAAACTTGTGTTCAATTATATATAAGCAAAGTACTTTTTAGATGTCTGCATTTTAGATTTGCAGTGTAATATACTCATTTCTAGTATCCAAAAATAGTTCTATAATTTGAGTTGATATCTGTAGCCTAAATATGATTTTCCATCTTTCTACTACTTTTCTTCCCCTTTCCTAAATCCTGCTACCCTCAACCTATGTGCCCTTCAACCACCAACTTCCTGATTCACTAGTTCCTGGAGGACATTTTCCTTCTTGGTCAGGTCAGTCAAAAACATGTGCTGATGTTCAAAACATGATATATTTTATGAGTTTGACATTTTTACTGCATTTTCCCTCAGAAGTTAATTCAGTTTTACTGTTGAAGAAAACTGTCATTTCGCTGTACAAAAAAACATTTTGCTGTGAAAATGGCAACATTTCTCCCTAGGGCAAAATGGTGGTTTGTGAATCCCTCTGAAAGAAAAGTGAGACGTGACATGAAGTCATCATTTTCATATGTGCAGCCTATTCCTCCTACATTTTGACAGAGTGAATTTTATAAGCTCGAGGATAAAGCAATTTATAGCAAAGTCCTGACTTCTGGGAAAATGATCAACAGTTCTTTTTTTTTTAATTTTGTGTAAAAGACAAAGAGAGAGAATATAAATCAGAAATTTATATATCCAAAAATTAAGCTTATTAGTCATCTAAGTATTTACTTGAATATATGTAGCAAGCAACAGTGTTGTTTAACCATGATAAATTGACCTGAGATTTCAACAGGTGTAAAAAGTTTAAAAAATTACTGATAAATAACAGGTAGACTACTTTGTGGATTCCTGTTGCTTATCTTGTCATGAATTGCATATTATTTTTAAATTAGCTTAAATTAAAGAATACATGTCTGCCTACTAATTGAATAATGCCTCACCCCTGGCTTAAAAGTTATCTTTAACTCTTAATTCTTAGTATAGCAAGTTATTTATATAAGACAAAATATATGATTGATTTCTGTCTAAAAGAGAACTGTTAAAGTAGTCTCTATTTGACATAGCATTCATAAGAAAAACACATAAAAGTGAATAGAGGTGAACATGAAGGTGAGCATTTGACTAAA